>APFE030803974.1:0-27394 GCA_000404065.3 Pinus taeda
CAATGGTTTCTCCATGAGTCCTCATCTGTGTAATCAGACCAATTACATGTGTGAAGAATGAGTCAATATTGTCTGACTCCTTCATTTTGAGATTCTCAAAATCTCTCCTCAGCAACTGTAGTTTTGTTGTCCTCACTTTCTCCATGCCTTGATAGGCTGTCTTAAGGGTTTGCCATGCTTCTTTGGATGTCTTAGCTCCTGCCATCCTTGGAAACACACTCTGGTCCACTGCTTGATACAACAATACAATGGCTTTTGCATCCTTCTTCCTATTGCTCTTCAATATGTCTTTCTCTGCCTGAGTTAATCTGTTAAACTCAGTTTCATCTGCTGGTTCATCAAAACCATCTTCAACTATTTCCCATAAATCTTGAGAGGCAAACCAGGCTCTCATGGTTATTGCCCAGTAGTCATAGTTCTTCCCATTGAACTGTGGGAGCTGGGTGTTAAACATACCCATACCAGTGCTTGTGCTGGCCATTCCTTGCATCCTCGGCTATGCTTCAATTTTTTGACTGTATATTTAAAAACAACTTACTGCTGCAACCAAAAGACTGCTCCCTTCAGCTTCTTTGTCTCCTACAAAGAGCCTAAGCCTGCTCTGATACCACTGTTAGGTATTTTTGCTTCTGTTTGGGATGGGAAAATACCAAAACCATCTAAATATAAAACACAGAGGCTATGCTCTGTTTCCTTTGCCCCAAGACCTTTTACACAGAGAAGTCTTTTAAAATTAATTACACAGGACAGAGTATTTCACCACCATAAAATTTCCCTTCATTAAACAAAAACATTTACATATTCATCCTCTTTCACTCAGAGGGATTCACCAAAACATTTTCACATAAGTTGCTCTGCCTCCTATGAAATTTTACACCTCTGTGTGTAAATATTTCATTTACATTCACTGCTGTGTGAAAACAAAATTATAGAGTTTTACTCATTTACCTTTTCACCTGTGTGAAACAACTCATGGATTTGAAACAAAACAACCCACTGGTTTTCTTCATTTACTTTCTCTCCTTCTCCTCCTGCACTGCTGTGCAATTTTTACTTCTTACATTACAAGCAAAATTACTCTGCTGCATAAAAAACTTTTACATTTCAAATCCAAAAAAAACTTTATGCACTTCTGTGCGTTCCTCTTCTGCAATACAAAAATTCACTCTCTGTGTTTTTCACGGGTGCTGCGGACCCTCTATTTTCTTTGCTGCCGAGAACTAAACTTCACATTCTCCCCGTGTGCAAAAGAAAACTCTATGACATGGAGTCAACGCTCCTACCATTACATTTTCGAAAATAATAAAATAAAAAAATTACATTAAATTTTTCCCATACTCCATATTAACTGACTATTACGGGCCGTAAGAAAAATCATTTAATATTTCACCAAAACATGTCATAGAATTAAACATAAGTATGGTCCATAGTTTACTCCACGCTTCATTTAATGTTTAATCAGACCCCCGTGTACTTTCCTTATGATCAGACGGCGGACAAACTTGCCTTTAATCCCATGGCGGAGGATGGATATCGGAACATCATTCTGACTGTACTTTACACCATCGTGCAGCTTTGTTAAATCAACGACGGTAAAAACTGGAGGTCATCGGACGGGTGAAAACAATATCGGAAGGGGTGAGTTGACCACAAGTTACCTTCCGATGGATGTCAGTTGCTTATGTCATGCGAGCGTCATGGTTGGACAGTTGTCGGCATCGGACCACCATAGTACGGAAACCTCCTTAAGCCAAAAGCGGTGCGATATCTTCCGGGTGGTTTAGGTTTGCCCTGAGTGGTTTTCTCCGTGCGTTGACTGCTAACCACGCGCACGGTGAAACTATAACTTCAACAAAGCACTGTGGGAGATTTTGTATTGGTGCCACGACCCAGAGTCTGCCAAGAATTATGTTCTGGATCAGAGATGCGATGGTTACCATAAGACGAAATACATTTTGGACACCATTGAATGTTGCTTACCTGAATCCTTTGCGGCTATTCAAAAGCTGTGTACAAATATAAGCAGGAGGATAAGCAGGCATTCGTTACGGTTAGAGAATAACAGAGCTAGGGCGTCTCTGTTAGGTATATACTAGGGCTTCTGCATAGGGCAAGGAAGCGAGGGCTTTTGCCATTTTGACAGATTACAGTCCCCCTAGTTCTTAGTAGCTGGTTATGAGGCAACCGGTTTTGAGTAGATGTGGTTTCTAATGCGTAAATTATTAAAATCGATGAGATGAATCACTGTTTTGGATATTTTGTTTCCACTCTAAATTGTTGTTGGATATTTCGTTTCTTTTCTCCAATCTTGCCACAAAATACTTATGAAGGTTGCAGTGGGATTGGAATATGGATTGAATGAAGATATTCCTGCATTGAATTTAGGTGATTACATATATCTGCATTGAATTTATTCTTGATGTGAAATTTGAAAGCAAGTTTAGATGATTTTGTGTTTTTTTTTAAGGATGAACCCATGTGTAGTTTACAAAGTTTCATATTCAAAGTTATAAAGATTTACATTATGATTTTATATATTTTTTAAATTTAGTTATTTAGGTAGTATTTTGAATATTCAGTTTTATACAGGAAAAATATTATGCTTTATTATTATCACCAGTTTCATTCCTTTTGTATCATATTTCTTGTACAATTTTTATATTATTTATTGTAATTTAGTATTTTACATTAATTACTAACTGTATTATTGTATTAAGTCATATTAATTACTTAACTTGTATGTTAGGTATAGTAACACAAAACATTAGCTTTAGGTGTACATACATATATAACTTTAGGATAATTTTAAACCCATCTAGAGTAATTATTCAGACTACCTTGGCTATGTGAATAACTTCAATCCAAGCCACTTCCCCTTATTGACATATGGTCTAAGAGGCCTGCCAACAAATGGCTCTATGAGGGAAATCCAACTTTAAGTGGCTAAGGGTAATCATAAAAGGAAAATTGTTCACTCTACTGGTGTCACACTAGAAGTCACTCAAACCCTACCATTGTTCAAGCTGCCTCTAGTTCTCAACCTGAGGATATTCCTAAACACACAACCAAACGAACCCACAAATTCAATCCATTCTCAAATTCGATCTAAAATTTTTAAGTGACTCCAAAGATCACAAGTTCTTGCAAGAACTCAAGTTAGATTGGAGTGATTGAGGTCTATTGAAAGACATTTGTCCCAATGTTTCATTACACCTATTGATCACCACTAGGAAGAAGCTACATTACACTCAGGTATTTCTCAAACTATGATTACCCCTAATGACAGATCATATGATATCCCCTGTTAGAATTGACCTCAATTAATCATTTTTTTAACCACCTACTAGTGAATCTATCCAACCATCTCTGTCAAGGGGGTTAGGTTCACCTCCTTCTCCACCTAGATCATCCCCATCTTCTTTAACTAAGGATTCCTCTATTGAAGAAGTCTCTTCATAGAATGATTCACTTATTCTTAGAATTCTCCACATATGGCTAATTAGCAAGGAAATAACCTTGCTGCTCCATGGCCCAAACAAGATGTCATGGTTGTTTTGGTGTGCAACAAATTTTAACAAATAGCCCTCACAAATTCCTCCCTAAATTTGACTCAAACTCTAAACACTCAACAAAAGATCACATAAAGAATTTTATGCTAGCCATTAGGGAGAAGAGTGTTTACCATGAAGATGTTGTCTATAGGTTATTTCCATAAACTTTGGAGGAAAAAGTTACAACATGATATTTTATACAACCCCCTCAAAGTATTAAGTCTCGGGCATAATTTGAAATTTCCTTCTTAGGATTCCATTCCTACTGAAAACTTGGTATTTCTTATTATGTTCAGACTCTATCTACTTGAATGTTATGTGTGTAAAAAGGGCCTAAACTGCCACTTTTCAAATAACATTTGATGAAGCTTTGTTTATTGAGAACAATATATATTAGAGAACTTTTGAGGTCAAAATGGATTTCAAAATGAAAGTGTATAACGAAATGTAGCTTTATAGGAACTAATAGGACTAATAGGATTCAATATGATGATGTCAACCATGGGGATCATTCACTATTTTTGGAGTAAAAAAGTAAAAAGATAAAAAAATAAAAAAATAAAAAATAAAGACATTGCGAGAGATGTCGTAAGAGAGTTAGGCAGCTGACTTTTGCAAGCTTTAAATTGGAGCATTTATATTCTCAAGATAATTATGACCCGCTTTCCCTAGTCGGGGGCAGGGTTTCACACTACATTTGTAGATTGTTGTAATTCCCGAGAAACCTGTAAATATTTTATTTACAGCAGTAAGAACAAAATGAATAATTGGTCTTATTATCTATTTGAATTGAATAATATTTTTATTTTGAAAATAAGAAATGATTTAAGTATCAGCACATCTTGTAACTTCTGAGGGAAGGAAGTTGACAAAAAATAGTGGCTGGAAAAAACCTAACTACCTCCACTAAGTGTGCAAGGCTTCCAAAGAAAAGGAAGTAGGGGGGAGGAAAAGTTGTGCTGTAATGACAAGCTGTAAAGGGAAAAATTGCTACATTTCGTGATGACTAGATAGCATGAGGGCTAAGTGCGAGCAACTTGAAGAAGACGAAAGGTCTTGTGAGCAAGCTAGGGGGCAGATTTGGTCCCGAAAGACAATGTGACAAACGGGAAGATTGACTAGCAGTGGAAATCAGAGGTGACCTCTACCATTGGAGTTGTTAAACACACATGGGTAGCAAAAAAATTTGAAGGATAAAACATGAGAGTACATTTTTTATTAAAAAGAGATATACATTTATACTACATAGTTTGACCGTTGGGTTTCACATCCCAAGGTCTCTTGGACTTATTTTTGTTTATTCGGCTTCCACACTAACCCATTGAGGATTAGGTATCCACCATTCCCCCCTTAATCCGAAGGGTTATGTATGAGTCCAACAAGAGAGTTGTAATACAAAATTTGCCTAAATGCATGGCAGCACTAGGCTGAATGTTCTCTCTCAAATGTTTGTATAAAGGGCGGTGGTTTAAGGATGACCACCAACACTCGAATGCTTAGTGAAGTTCCTGGAACTCTTCCACAACTAGCAAGAAGCTTAAGTCTTCTGCTACAGGAAGTGCTCCTATTGTTTTGAAGAGGGAAACCTTCAACCAATAAAGGAAGGTCTCACCCCACATAAAAGGGAGAACTTCAACCTAAAAATGGAAGTCTCAACCTGTGATGGTTTAAGGATGACCAACAACTCTGGAATGCTTAATGCAATTCCTAGAACTCTTCCAAAACTGGCAAGAAGCTGAAGTCTTCTGCTAGAGGAAGTGTCCCCAATTTTGTTCCTGGAATTCTTCCAAAGCTCGCAAGAAGGTGAAGTCTTCTGCTAGAGGAAGTGTCCCAATTTGCCAATTGAAGGCATGCTCAGGGGCATCTTTATTTCTGGCTACAACTCTGAATCTAGTATGGCAAATTGTGGCTCACGCTTGCTTGATATGACTTTGAAGCTTGTAGATGACCATCATTCCCCCCCTTGTCAAATACAAGGTGAGATGATGGAGAAAACTCAACTGCAAGACTGTTCAATAATCTAGAACAAGTTCTGACATGTGATTGGAATATCTTCTTGGTTGTTGATTCCCATTGCCAAGAAGTGATCCATCCAAGATGAATCTTTGTTCTTGTAGGACGTTTGTTTTTGAAGCATCTATTTGAAGAATGGGTGGTTTTATGACAGTGCTTACATGGATTAAGATTAAAACAATGATCTTTCAAATGGCCAACTCGGTCACAATGTTGGCATTTCACAATTTGTTGTTGTTGTTGTTGTTGTTGTTGTTGTTGTTGTAGAAGAGGAGTAGAATCTGGAATAGTTGGATGTGAATTGTCATGAGGAGCAGGTGAACTGTCATGAATGAATCCAGCACTCTGAAACTGAATGGGCTTTGAGTAGTCTGGAATATGAAAGGACATGTCCTTTTCATATCCAAGACCAGTTCTGTGCTTGTTGTGGGCAAGTTGTTCCCAAGGTCTGATGATGGGCTTGGGAAGTGCAAACTGAGTTTCTGCATCTGCATGTACAATTTCTTCTTTGTGGGAGTCTATTTCAATCTTATGAATAGAAATAGGTTCAGAATAACTCATATGTTTTAATTCTTCTTGTTGTAGCTATGATTCGAGTTGCAAAAAATCAATTTTCTCTTGTGCATTTTGTAGACGGACCTGATTGTTTGTGAGAGAAACTTTGCTAATTTTTAATGTATCATGAGTAGTAGACAATATCAGAGTTTTGAGGAACTCCAATACTTCATTGGTTCTGGCCATTTTTTTTTCAATGTCAGAATTACACCTTAAAACCTGATCACAACTACTACTCAATGCAGAAAAGTAATACCCACTCACAATGCACAACAATATCCTTTATAAATGTGCAGCAAATGATCAGTGTGCAACCAACAAGCACCAATTACAATCCATATAAAAATAAGATGATTAAGCTATGTTAATGTTGAAGACCTTAAATTTGATGCTTATGACGATATCACTGAAATTGTGTATTTGATAATGATCAATACAATATATGAGTATTTGATATCAGTGCGCTTGAATGCTAAAACATTGTATCAAAGGTGAAGTGATTGTTCCAACTACAGAGTTATAGTGTACTGCTACAAGAACACTGTGACAAGGCTATGATCAAATGCAACTGTAAAACCTTGCTTACTATACCAATACAACCTGATTATTCCTTAATTACTTTAACTAGACATCATCAATATATATGTGGCATCTTTGTTCTTGAGAAACCCTGCCTTTTCATGACATCAATACACGAAACCTTCACCAATCTGTCCTCAATCTTGTTGTCTTATTGAAGGAGAAGGGAATTAAATCTTCAAAAACAAAAACTACTGCAAAACGTACCTTGTTAGTTTTAAGAGAGTTTGATTTGACCAACTTCCATACAATATTCTTCTCTATAGTGTCATTGTAATGAGTCAATTTTTTACTTCTACTTAAATGATAGTAAAGTTGGTCTCAGCCAAGGTCGGCTTCATTTTGTTAGGCACTGTAACAAGTATATATATAGACCTTCCGAAACCTCCACTGTAACAATCTAGGTCTCAACAAACTCCGCACATTTCATAAATGAAGACATTCAAGTCTGCTAGACATTAGAGACTTTCAACGCCGCAAGCTGCAATTTTTCCTTGAGTCCATATGAATTGACATTTAAACACTAAATTTTCATCTTACATCATGAAATGCCCATTTTAGTATATTATGCACCTAAAAATTCCAAAGAGGATTCTAAATCCTTGAAGTATTGACACTAACAAAAAAATGGTGTTAAAGGATAACTCGATGGAGTTATTTTAGATGGGCGAACAATACTACATTAGCCATGGTCTCCTCTCATTTTTTGTTGCTAGAAAGAAACAAAAGAAATGACGATTCAAATACGTCCACAATGAAACCCATGATGTTCAAGACTTGAAGAAAACCAACGAGGGAAAACTCTATGACTTTCGCTCAAAAATAATGATGCCCATTCATTTCTTTAATATCTATAGGAGTGGAAGCCATGACATTAGCATCATGCTATAGGAGTGAGTCAAATAAGTGAGAAGTTTCACCTGGCTGTCGAGAATTCTGAGATGCTACTATATAGTGCTAAATACGTGATTAATTTCTAGAAGGGGCTTTGATATATCATCCATACAAATAAAATATTCCAGCAAGGCACTCTTCAAAAGCATAGGCTCCAAATATTTGCGTACTCATCTTCATTTTTCCGTAGTGAATGTACAATGTTTTCTTGACAAGTAGCTACAACAATGAGTCTCAAATCTGATACATATAGGCTCAGTAAATGTCATATTTCATACAGTGATCAGCTACAACCCAAATGCTCAGGAAGTCGTCCCCCAAGACTCACTGAATGTGAAGAAAGATTATAAGGAATGCTCAACCCATGTACACGAGTGTAAATATATTTGAGGAAAATTCCACGGCCCACTAAAATCTTCTGAACTCAACCCACATAAATTGATCCTCCATTTGGTAATAAAGACCCCATCCTCTAACACCAAACTAATCCTCCAAGAGCGATAGAACTTCAATCAATGTGCATGCCTCTCTGACAGTGGAAAACTCGACCCTTTGGTAAGCAGAACTCAGACTATAGAAAATGATGGCACCAATCGAATAGAGGGCGACCTTCTTGGACTGGAAAATTTGAGCCAATAAATTACAGGAATACTCTCCCTCTTTGCTGAAGGAAAAATCGGCTTCTTCCTTGGCACAGTAATTTCTAAAGATGCTCACACAATTCGGCCTTCAAAAACATCTTGGTATCATTGGATAGCCGAAACTTCAACCTCTTGCAATGAGGAAGTTTTCCCACCTGCAATGACAAATTCTCTCCATAATACTAAGGCTCCTTTGGAATCAAACTCAGTTAGATCTTCAGAAATAACACGATGAAGGGAATATTGATGCATTATGTATAAAATGCTCTGTTCTAGCAAATGCTATAATAATGGAGCAGTGCTCAAATAAACCTGGAGCGGCATTCAATGTTCAAGGCAGAGAGCCTAGAGAAAATACCAGGTCAGGGGTGTTAGTTCTAAACTATGGGAAAAACAGGAAAATAGGCAGAAAAACTGGTACAAGGAGTTACAACCAATTTTAGGAATGGTAAAAATAGGGTTGTAGAAATCACAGAGGTTGTAGCTAGAATTTAGCTGAGAAAATATTTATGAAATGTAGAAGTCATGGTAGAAATAACCTACACAGAAAGGCCATAAAACAAATGGCTCAAATTAATTATGCAGGGTAGGAATACGCCCTACTCTGATACCATGTTAAACAAACATGGGCAGCAACATAATCTGAAGGATAAAACATGAGATCACATTTTTTATTAACAAGAGATATACATTTATAGTACATAGTTTGACCGTTGGGTTTCACATCCCAAGGTCTCTTGGACTTCTTTTTGTCTATTCGGCTTCCACACTAACCCATTGACGATTAGGTGTCCAACAGGAGTTCCTTACTTAAAAGTAACTCAGGTATGAGGTACCTTCAGAAAACTATACTTTTGCACCAAACTGAATTAGGTGTCTTCCATTGTGAATAAAAAGGGTAGAGGCCTAATGCTAAGGTGATAGTTGAAAACGTTAATAGTAGGTTTCAGTTGCATTTTATTTACTGATAACAGGAAAACTTAAATATAGTGATCTTTATAGATAAACTAGTAAACTGTAACTATGAGAAATGCAACATTCTCCTAAAAAACTGGAATATACTATTTGCATAAATATAATCTTTACAGTTCTATTAACACAAGAAGAATGAATATCATAGAAATGGAGTAAGCAGAATCTGGACATGTATTGTTAAATGCAGAGAAAAATTGTTTGATGTAGGATTATTGTAGAGTTTCAACTCTGTAGCAGTCTTAAATACAAGAAGAAAAAGAAAGAATCTATTGTACAATACTGCAAAAGGAACCTAGAGTTAATCTTCTCTGACTGTGTGAAACTTTAAATAATTTAGGAAAAGAATAAGAACTGGAGATGTCGTTATTTCAAAGAGAACAAGCATAGAAGAGGTCGTTAAAGCAAGGGTTTAGGGATAGAAACCCTAAGGCAGACCTGGATAGATTTCTGAGAATGGAATGTCAATTAACAATTCCAAATCCTACCTGGTCTTCCTAAACCCTGCGAGGTATTGAAACCCCTTGCTATTAATTTTTATTGAACGAACGAATGAGTTAACTAAAGCTCTAGATTAATCATAATAGGGAAACAATTACATCGTAACAATGCAAGACACAATACCAAGCAAATTCGACACAAAAATGAATAAATAGTATGAATTTTAAAAGAAAACTCTAAATCGAGTTTCCCACAGCGAGCCCTGCTCACACAAACGGAACTGGAAACTTAAGAACAAATCAGCATGTGTGAATTCGAGAAGCCACATCACAAACCATTAAAATATGGACCCAAAAACAAATTGCTTCCATATAATTCATAAGTTTTTACACATTAAACCATACATTGATATCATCAAACCAGACATTGATATATAACCTTAGAAAAATGGAATCTGTTACATAGAGGAACATTTCGGCTACAAGCCCAAGAAACCAGAATAAAACTTGGGCAACATATCTTAGTTCTGAGAAATGTAAACCCCCAGTATCAGTGATACCATAAACTCAGGACCCACAGCTGATGGGAAAACCCTCGTTTCATATCGAGGAAATGTACAAGTAAACCCCTCAGAACAGCGATGGGTATTTTGCCTGTCACACTTAAAACCTTAAACCCTTCACCATGCAATGTTTGCAATAATTTTCAACATGTAAGAAAAGCTTAATTCTCAGAGAGCCAAGGCTCTAGCCACAAGTAGTCTAGGGGTGTCTCCCCTGAGGCAAAAAAGCACCAGGGCGGAGTGGAATCTTACCCAGAAGCTCTCGGTGACAAAAAAAATTGAGAAGAATCTCTCCATTGGGCAAAGCAGAGAACCCTGAACCAGGAGTCGAGCTTCCTAAAAGTCAAACCAAACCACAAATGTTGATTAGAAACAAGGCAACAAAATTTCAACATATATATCAACTGAAAAGGAATTATAATAGAGATTGCTTTGGGAATTTAGCTCACCCAATGAATACCCGCCAGAAAGCAGACCATGACCATGTGTTTGCGAATTCTTCCCACATAGTAGCTCTCGTTTGACAAGCCTAACAGGTCTGCAACAGGAGATACAGAACCAAAGCAGGCTCTGAAGAAGGATGCAGAGAAATGAAATGTTGTCTTCACAAACCGGAGAAGTCAATAACCCCAAAGGCGGTCCAACCGTCGGATTGTGAACCAGGCTCTACACCGTCGATGAGATGGGAGTCCCGAGTTTTGCAATCGCGGTAGGACGGCCTGCCCATGCCACGTCCCAGCATAGAGTAGGGGAATTAATGATAGGATAAACATCAAAACCATAGCAATAAGATGTATTTTAGTAAGCCATGTGACTGAGGCAGTATGAGCATGGAACAGTAGGAGGATGGTTGGAAGTCGCGTGGCACAGAAAACATTTAATATATTCCACCTCAACATGAACACTTAAACAAAAATTAAGGATGTCAGCCAAACCTTTAATCAGAGATCTGATATCATGAATACAATGGTACCTAACTCATTAATATAAAAGTACATAGCTATGTCAACTCGAAATTAGGAGCGTAATGATGCAAACCTTGTAATATAAATTTTTATTATTATTTGTATATGTAATGTGGAGGAGTCGTTACAAGTGGTATCAGAGCCAAGGTTACAAAAATGTGGCCTCTATAAAATATATTAAATGGGAATAAACAGATCATGTGTTATCTATTTTTCAAAAAAAAACAGTTATTGTGTTAACATTTTGTTTTTACCCATGTTAAGCTCAGGAAACAGATGAAAACAGATTATGAGGAGAACAGACAGTGTTCCACACAGGATTGTGATGGGTCAGGGACCTACAACAGGCCCTGAAACTAATCTTGAGATATGGGTGCAACTAGGAGAGGAGGCCCACAACACTAATCTTCTGATATTGGAGATAGTTTAGGAATTAAAGAATGAGATGGCTGCCCTGTGGGAGGACAATGTGAGATTAACTATGGAATAGGAAAAAATCATGGAAAGCATGTCTAACAACCAGAATTAACACTAGCCGAACCCCGACCGTGAGTAGCTATGAATGGCAGAAGAACAAGGCTACCACACGGATCAGGAAAAGTCAAAAGGAAGGGAAGAGAATTGAGAAGAAAAGTCAGATAATGCCTCTGAGCACCCGACATCAAAAAGGCAGTAAATAGAATTACAAGGGGAGTTCCGATGGAAAGTTGGAGGAGGACGCTGAGGCTTGGTTGATTAACATGAAAAAATATTTTCAATTGTATGAATACAATCACAATCTCAAGGCGCAGTTGGCCATTTTCCAATTGCAAGGAAAGGCCACCCTATGGTGGGAAGAGGTCAAGATTGTATGAGGGGTAAGTGAACAAAATATAACTTAGGCAAAATTTCAAAAATATTTCAAGGAAAGATGCTTGACTGAACGATTTTATGACAAGAAAGCAAAGGAATTCCATGACCTGTGACTTAGACAACAAACAATGGATGAGTGTATCCCTCGATTTACCTTGTTACTCCATTATGTGCCCTACATATGAGAGGAGAAGGCTAAGGTACAATGGTTCATCAGTAGTTTACCCTTGGTGATGATGGGAAGAATTGAGTTTGATAGCCCAAAAATGATGGATGAGGTGATATGAAAGGCTAGGATATGTTATCAACAAAGTAAGCAGAAGGGACAAATTCTAGGAAAGAGGTGGGTTGATAAGAGAGGTAATAAGATGGTTGGGAGAACTAAAAGAAATCATGGAAGTGTTAACAAAAGATTTTCCAAAGGGAAAAACAACATAAATCTTCATAAGAACCTCCTCAAATTGAAGCCACCCATTGAATCTAGAATCAGCAAAAAATCTGGAAAATTTGACAATGAAGGGACAACAAGGCCTCCAGTACAATGTTGGAGATGTGGAGGGCCTCATTACATTAAAAATTGTCCCGATCAAAAGGGTATTGAATAGGTTTCGCAGATCCATGAAGCATCTACAGTTGGCAACGTGGGCCATAGTTCACCGAGAATTAATGCCGCTCTAGAAGATCGTCAGGCAGAATACCATCTAACTATGGTGGAGTTTGGAGGTAGGATCTTTGATTATACTATAACTATTTTAATTGATCCTGGAGATACATTAAGCTATGTTATTCCTAAGGTTGTGGAACAATGTAAGTTATAAATTATTAATTTTAAAGACCCTTGGCTAGTACAGCTCGCAATAGGGGAAAAGAGACGTGTGATAGCTAAGGTCAATAACGGTCGCTTGAAGATAGTAGGTCAGCCAGTGATGGCAGATCTAAAAGTACTTCCCCTTGGATCATATGACATGTTGATAGGCATGGACTGGTTGGAAAGATGCTGGTCCATTATAAACTGTAAAATAAAAACTATCTGCTATAGGGATGAGCTTGGAGAAATGCAAGGGATGCAAGGTATTATGAGGCCAGTGCAGATTCGGCCAATAACTGCCTCTCAATTGGAAAAATGTATCAGGAAAGGATGTCAGAGTTATGCCATCCAAGTGGGTTATTCCAACTCAAAAGACAAGACTGCCACATTGGAAAGTATCCCAGTGATACAAGCATTTGCAGATGTGTTCCCAGAAGAGATACCAGGACTTCCACCCAAGAGAGACATAGACTTCACTATCGAATTGGTGTCGGGGGCAGCCCTGGTATCCTGAGCTCCTTATTGAATGAGCACGTCAGAATTAACAGAATCGAAAATGCAGTTGCAGGAGCTGTTGGACAAAAATTACATCTGCCCCAGTGTGTCACCCTAGGGAGCTCCTTTGTTGTTTGTTAAAAAGAAGGACGGGACCCTTTGTATGTGTATGAACTATCGTCAGTTGAATAAATTGTCAATTAAGAATAAATACCCTTTACCCCGTATTGATGAACTTTTTGATCAGGTAAAAGGGGCAATGATATTCTCAAAAATTGACTTACGATCAGGATACCACCAAATCAGAATTAAAGAGGAATACATAGCCAAAATTGCTTTTAGAACTCGATATGGACACTATGATTTTGTGGTGTTACCCTTTGGGTTAACCAATGCCCCCGCAACCTTTATGTGCTTAATGAACAACATATTTCATTAGTACTTAGACAAGTTTGTGTTAATTTTTATTGACGATATACTGATATATTCCGGAATGTGGAGGAACACAAGGAGCACCTCAGATTGGTCTTGCAAACTCTCCGAGAACACCAATTATATGCCAAATACAACAAGTGCAATTTCTTGAAGGAACAAATTCAGTACTTGGGACATATAATCACTAAAGATGGGATCGTTGTGGATCCCGAAAAGATAAGGACCATAATGGAATGGCCAGTGTCAAAGGACGTAACAGACATAAGATCCTTCATGGGATTAGCTAGTTACTACAGGCGGTTTTTGGAAGGATTTTTTAGAGTGGCTTACCCTATCACTTCTTTGTAGAAAAAGGGGAAAACTTCTAAATGGACCGCAAAATGCCGAAAGAATTTTGAACAACTCAAGCATCTGCTCACCACCACACCTATACTAAGCATAGTTGATCCAGGTAAGGACTATGTGGTGTGCACATATGTGAGTAAGGAAGGGGTAGGAGGAGTACTAATGCAAGAAAGAAAGGTAATCTCCTATGAGTCTAGAAAATTAAAAGAACATGAGCATAAATATTTCAATTACGATCTGGAGTTGGCAGTTGTTATTCGTGCCTTAAAGATGTGGTGCCATTACCTGATGGGTAAAAAGTTTCATTATTGACAGACCATCACAACTTGACTAATTATTTTAGTCAACCTACCTTAAATGTTAGGCAGGCATGGTGGGTAGATTTCCTAGGTGGTTTTGACTTCAATATTAATCATTTGAAAGGGAAAGAAAACTGGGTGGCGGACGCTTTAAGTCAAAAAGTACAATGTCTCTACGAGATTTCTTGCAGTGAGGGGTGAAGTACCTTTGATGAAATGATTAAAAAAGTAGCTGAACAAGATTCAAGATATCAGCAAATAGGACAACAAGTTCAAAATCGAACCAGTAAAGAAAATCAACAAGGATATGCTATGGATGCTGCTAGCATGCTGAATTATAAAAAAGGGTTGTATGTGCCCAACCAAAATAGCATTAAAAGCTTGATTTTAGATTAATTTCATAAGATTCATTATGCTCGGCACCCCGGGTATCAAAAGATGATTACTGCACTCGAGAAGGAATATTATTGGCCTGGGATGAAAAAAGATGTAGCAGAATATTTGACACGTTGCCTAGAATGCCAACAAGTTAAGGCAGAACACCAGCACCCTGTTGGGTTATTACATCCACTACCAATTCCGGAGTGGAAATGGGAAACCATCTATATGGACTTCATAATAGGATTACCCAAGTCAAAAAGAGACAACAATTCCATCATGGTGGTGGTGGACAAGTTAAGCAAATCAACTCATTTTATACCAGTACAATCTACTTACAGAGTAGTGCATATTTCCCATATCTTTATGCAAAATATTTTTAGGCTGCACAAGTTACCAAAAACTATAATATCTGATCGTGATGTAAAATTTACATTGGTCTTTTAGAGAACTCTATTTGGGGAATTGGGAACTCAACTAAATTTCAGTACCGCTTATCATCCTAAGACTGACGGATAAATGGAACGGGTGAATCAGGTTGTATAAGATATGCTAAGATCATATGTAATGCAACAACCATCCAAGTGGGAAGATTACCTGCACTTGGTCGAGTTCACATACAACAATGGCTATCATAGGTCCCTGCAGATGAGCCCGTTTGAAGTGTTGTATAGACAGAAATGTCGCACACCCTCAAGCTGGGGGGGAATAGAGGACAGGTCGATGCCCTGCCCCGAAATGCTTAAAGAAATGGAGGAAATGGTCAAGAAGGTAGGATCCAATTTAAAGGCAGCCCAGGATAGGCAAAAGAATTTCGCCGACCGAAAGGGAAATTTTAAGGAGTACCAAGTAGGAGATCATGTGTATGTGAGTATTCGAGCTAAAAAGAGCACACTACAATGGAGTGGGAGTGCCAAGCTGGCACCTCAATTTTGTAGACCTTTTCAGATCTTAGCGAGAGTTGGTCCGGTGGCATACCAGCTCACTCTGCCAAGTCATATTCTGGTCCACGACATCTTCCATGTGTCTGTATTAAAAAAATACGTTTATGATCCTAAGCACGTAATCAGTTGGTAGGACATACAGGTAGGAAAGTATCCTAGATAGACTAATCAATTTTTTTTACTAAGGAAAAACTGACTTAAATTATTGTGTGTTACAGGTCGAGCTAGAAGGAGAAATCTTGGTTGAGCTTCTGAATATACTAGATCGGAGAGAAGTAACATTGTGGAAACGAGCCATCACCCAGGTTAAAGTGCAATGGCAACACTTTGGGCCAGATGAGACCACCTAGGAGGATGAAAAACTCATTAGAGAAGCTTATCCAGGACTGTTTGTAGCCGGGAAACATCGAGACAGTGTTTGATTTCAGGAGGGGGAGATGTAATGTCCTCAAAAAGCTATAAAATATTTTATTTACCGCAGTAAGAACAAACTGAATAATTGGTGTTATTATCTGTTTGAATTGAATAATAATTTTTATTTTGAAAATAAGAAATGATTTAAGTATCAACAGATCTTGTAACTTCTGAGGGAAGGAAGTTGACAAAAAATAGTTGCTGGAAAAACCCTAACTACCACCCCTAATTGTGCAAAGCTTCCAAAGAAAAGAAAGTAGGGGAGAGGAAAAATTGCATTGTAATGACAGGCAGTAAAGGGAAAACTTGCTACATCTGGTGATGACCAGATAGCATGAGCACTGAGCGCGAGCAACTTGCAGAAGACAGAAGGTTCTGTGAGCAAGCTAGGGGGGATATTTGGTCTCAAAAGACAATCTCATGGACAAAGGATTGACTAGCGATGGAACCCAGAGGTGACCTCTACCTTTGGAGTTCCTTACATAAATGCAACTCAGATATGAGGTACCTTATGAAAATTATACTTTTGCACCAAACTGAATTAGCTGTCTTCTACTGTGAATAGAAATGGGTAGAGGCCTAATGCTAAGGTGATAGTTGAAAAAGTTAATAGTAGGTTTTGGTTGCATTTTATTTACTCATAAAAGGAAAACTTAAATATAGTGATATTTACAGATAAAGTAGTAAAATATAACTGTGAGAAACAATGCATTTTCCTGAAAAACTAGAATATACTATTTGCATAAATATAATCTTTACAATTCTATTAACACAGGAAGAATGACTATTGTAGAAATGCAGTAAGCAGAATCTGGAGATGTATTTTTAAATGCAGAGAAAAATTGACTGATGTAGGATTATTGTAGAGTTTCAACTCTGTACTAGTCTTCAATACAAGAAGAAAAAGAAATAATTTATTGTAGAATACTGCAGAAAGAACTGGGAATTAATCTTCTCTGACTGTTTGAAACTTTAAATAATTTAGGAAAAGAATAAGACCTTGAGATGCCATTATTTCAAAGAGAACAAGCATAGAAGAGGTTGTTAAAGCAATGGTTTAGGGATAGAAACCTTAAGGTGGACCTAGCTAGATTTCTTAGAATGGACTATCAATTAACAATTCCAAATCCCACCTAGTATTCCTAAACCCTACAAGGTATTGAAACCCCTTGCCATTAATTTTGATTAAACCAATGAATGAGTTAACTAACGCTCTATATTAATCAGAACAAGGAAACAATTACATCGTAACCATGCAAGACATAGTACCAAGCAACTTCAACACAGAAACGAATAAATAGTATGAATTTTAAAAGAAAACTCTAAATCAAGTTTCCCACAGCGAGCCCTACTTGGACAAATGGATTGGAAACTTAAGAACAAATCAGCTTGTGTGAATTCGAGAAGCCACATCACAAACGCTTAAAACATAGACTGAAATGCAAATTGCTTCCATATAATTCATAAGTTTTTACACATTAAACCATACATTGATATCATTAAACTAGACATTGATATATAAGCTAAGAAAAACGGAATCCATTACAAAGAGAAACGTTTCGGCTACAAGCCCAAGAAACCAGAGTAAAACTTGGGCAACATATCTTAGTTCCAAGAAATGTAAACCCCCATGATAAACACAAAAATTAACATATAACAATATCGGTGCTGCCGTAAACTCACGACCTGTAGCCAGTAGAAAAACCCTCATTTCATATGGAGGAAATGTACAAGTAAACCCCTCAGAATAGAAATGGGTATTTCGCCTACCACACATAAAACCATAAACCCTTAACCATGCAATGACTGCAATAATTTTCAACAGGTAAGAAAAGCTTAATTTTTAGAGAGCAGAGGCTCTAACCACAAGCATTCTAGGGGTGTTTCCCCTCAGGAAAAAAAGCACCAGACTGGAGTGGAATCTTACCCAGAAGCTCTCAGTGACAAAAATTTGAGAAGAATCTCGCTATCGAGCAAAGTAGAGAACCCTAAACTAGGAGTCGAGCTTCCTACAAGTCAAATCAAACCACAAATGCCGATTAGAAACAAGGCAATAGAATTTAAGCACATACATCAACTGCAAAGGAATTATAACAGAGATTGCTTTGGGAATTTATCTCACTCGATGAATACTCGCCTGAAAGCAAACCATGACCCTGTGTCTATGAATTCTTCCCACATCGTAGCTTTGGTTTGACAAGCCGAACAGGTCTATAAGAGGAGATGCAGAACCAAAGCCGGCTCGAAGGAAGGATGCAGAGAAATGAAATATCGTCTTCGCAAACTGGATCAGTGAACAACCCCAGAGGCAGTCCAACCGTTGTGAACCAGGCTCTACACTGTCGATGAGACGGGAGTCCCGAGTTGTGCAGTCATGGCAGGGGAATTAATGACAGGATAAACATCAAAACCATAGCAATAAGATGTAGTTTAGTAAGCCATGTGACTAAGGTAGTATGAGCATGAAATAGTAGGAGGATGGTTGGAAGCCCCGTGGTGCAAAAAACATTTAATATAGTCCACCTGAACATGAACACTTAAACCAAAATTAAGGATGTCAGTTAGACCTTTAATCAAAGATCTGATATCATGGATACGATGGTACCTAACTCATTAATAGAAAAGTACAGAGCTATTTCAACTCGAAATTAGGAGTGTAATGATGCAAACCTTGTAATATAAAAAAAAATTATTATTTGTATATGTAATGTGGAGGAGTCGTTACAACCACAGCTATCAAGCAGAGTGTGAGATTTTGCAGAGGTGCAGCCACCCAGAGTCTGCCAAGAATTATGTTCTGGATCAGAGATGTGATGGTTACCATAAGACGAGATACATTTTGGACACCATTGAATGTCGCTTACCTAAATCCTTTTTGGCTATTTAAAAGTTGTGTACAAATATAAGCAGGAGGGTAAGCAGGCGTTGGTTACAGTTAGAGAATAACAAAACTAGGGAATGTCTGTTAGGTATATACTAGGGATTCTGCATAGGGAAAGGAAGCGAGGGTTTTTGCCATTTTGACAGATTAGAGCTCCCCCACTTCTTAGTAACTGGTTATGACGCAATCCTTTTTGAGTAGATGTGGTTTCTAACCAAACTAATGCATAAATTATTAAAATCGATGAGATGAATCATTGTTTTGTATATTTTGTTTATACTCTAAATTGTTGACATAAATGAGGCCTTTTCTTTTCTACAATCTTGCCACTAAAAAATTATGAAGGTTTTAATGGGATCAGAATATGGATGGAATGAAGATATTCCCTCTATCTTTCCGAAACCTAGATTCGATGTGGCTCGTATATTCTTGTTTTCTACATTCTTACAAAGAATTTCTGTGTATTTTACATTGTTATAGAGAATCTGCCAATTTGGAAATACATTTTGAAGCACTAATGCATGTTTTATCATAGCATTTTGGATAGCTACCCAAGAGATTCCCCTAGCATTTTTCAAATGAAATGTCCTCTTTTCTAATATTTTCAACTTTTGTTATTTTGTTTTATACCTTGGTTTGACAATTAACTTTTCCAAACAGAGATTTTATCGGCCCTTGTGATAAGTGTGTTAATTTCATTTAAAATTTGACATATTTTTCTATTCATTATAATATCTTATTATGATCGGGCAAGAGCTTAAAGGCACATTTCCAAATCTTAACCACTATTGGTTGGTTGATGATTGTTTTGGTACATACATAATGTTACACTATCTTTATACCCTCATAACTATTACATTCTCTTTGTTATTATGAGCAATTTCAAGATGTTATAGAATATGTTGAGTCAACTCTACATGTGAAATTGGTGTATTGATATTGTTATTATACTCTTTCTTACTTTGTTTATGGATTGAAGTTATGTTTATGACACAGTATTTTGTATACAATATAGTTCTGGATAGTTCTAGATTATGAATTAGTTGGTTATTTCAAGACCTTGTTATAATTTGTAACATGTGTCTCCATTTTATATTGGTTCATATTCCATGATTTATTAAAAGTTTCAGCCATTCAAACTATATGACACCACCTAGTCTTAAAGGAACATTTCCAAATCTTAACCACAATTGGTTGGTTGATGATTGTTTTGCCACATACATAATGTTACACTATCTATAGACCCTCATAGCTATCACATTCTATTTCTTAATATGAGTAATTTCAAGATGTTATAGAATATGTTGAATCAACTCTACATGTGAACTGGGTGCATTTATTTTGTTATTATGTTCTCTCTTACTTTGTTTATGGATTGAAGTTATGTTTATGACATGGTATTTTGTATACAATATGGTTTTGAATATTTCTGGATTATGAATTAGTTGGTTATTTTAAGACCTTGTTATAATTTGTAACATGTGTCTCCATTTTATATTTGTTCATATTCCATGATTTATTAAGAGTTTCAACCTTTCAAATTATATATATGACACCACCTAGTATTTTTAAACCTTGGGATTTATATTCTAGACAGTTAATTGTTCTGGTTTGAAGTGATTTAATTTAACACCACACATTGTTTCTTTTCATAATTAATGAGAAATCCCTATGGATTTGTGCAAGTGATAAGTCATAATTTCTAGAGTTGACACTTAGAAACCACTAGTTATGTGTGTACATGCAATAGTTTTAGCTATGGGAAAATGGGGAAAATCTTGTGGATACATAACGACATGGGTTTGTTTATGTAAGTTGGGAAGCATTGGTTTTGAAAACTGAATACTCATCACATGGTTAGAATATCTCACACTTCCTAGTTTTGTTTCTACTTTGAACTCCTATCATGATCACACTGTACAATTGGTATTTCATGCCAGTTAGTCATTTCATGCCCTAAGGTTCTATACCACATTCTTTTCGTTGAAGTTTCAAGTTTCAAATTACATGTCATTTTATAAGGGTAGGGTTTGTTATGTGAAACCTTTTTTGCCTTATATGAACGAATCCTCTCATGGAACCTATAGTTTGAACCAAGATTATTGGTGGTGAGATTATAGAGTCTTATGAGGAATACCTAGCTCATTTCCAATAGGGTGGGTGGTGATATTGTATTCAAAGTTTTAAGGGTTACAATGATGATGTGTTCAATGTTTTTCTTCTACCTACAATCATTGAAAGGATAAGGTTGATGATATTGAAATGCAGATAAATGTAAGCTTTAGTTTTGAAGCAGCCCATCTTCCTATTGATGGTGAGAACTTGTCCAAAAATCATCTTGTGCATGAAATCCCTTGGTAGATTTTTTGGTTTCAAACAATTACACTTATGAGGTGAAAGTTATGTATGTTTAGTCCCTTAAGACCAAATGGTAGGATTTTCTTTATTTTATTTGGCTCTTTATCACCTATGAATGTACATACACTCTTTTTTTTTGTATCATTTATCCTTGTTAATTGTGTTTTGAGCTTTAAGCTTAATCTGTCATTTTATTTACATAAGTTCATATAAAATGGCTAATCTATCTTTATTTTATCACATGTTAATTTGTATGTTGGCTAAAATTTATTTGGCTAAGTCTAGGGACTACCATAAATCTTTCTTGTATCTAAATGATTTTTAAAAACCTCGGGTTAATGATAGATAGGAAAACCATCCTAGGGTTTCAACTAGTGGCTTTGGACTTACTAAGTCTCATGCTGTTGATGGTTTTGGCCTTGATAATTTGTCAAATTCAGATGTCAAATTTATATGAGGAAAATATGCTCAAAACCTGGGTTTTGACACTCCTCATGTAATCCGAAACATGGCTAAGAAAACATAATTTTAGCACATTGAAGTGGGACAGAATTCAAAGATGATATTGAGCTAACCCTCTAAGATCATTATCTCCATTTTAAACCTACACACAATGAAGAAAATGGTTAGCCAGGTCCCAACCCTCAATCTAGAATTAAGAGAAAATAGATAGCTCTAAAAATATCTAGGGATAAGAGAAACAAAGAAAATAAAGTCCCAGCTAAAGAATTCCATGTTGATGTCTAGTCTTTCTATGAGCATGTTTTAAAGAAAAATAAGTCTCAACCACATCATATTTATGAATCTGTTAATGGTAATACTCCAACTTAGAATAATGATAATAATTGTGATAGTCATTTTCAATATAAATATTATAACAATGTATGTACCCAAGGTATGTATTGGTAGCAACATTATATTATTATTGTTCTGTATTGGGAGCATAAAATTCTGCAACTTCAATAAGAAAACGACTAATTAAGATTGATGAATAAGATTAGGGACAATCAACTATACAAAAAGACTTCTCAGTTGGAACAAAAGTGGTAGTCATCATATACTTACATTTCAATCCCACAAATTTCACTACAAAAATCTCCAAACTATTATAAATACTTACATTATCATCAAATTTTCTAATGTCAAAATAGTTATAACTTCAGATCCTCATACTCAAATTTCTGCCAAATAATATGATGTCATTTGTTTATTTACAAGTTGTACATTTGGCAAGGCATGCTTATTTGTTTTATTTAGTTTGTTATTTTTTAGACTAGCTACAAAATTTGAGATTCTATAGCTGCTCTATATTAATATGATTATCAATTATGAATTTCTAATATGATTAGCAATTATTAATTTCATGTTTCAAGTTTGTAACCAATACTCCTTATCTTCTAGGTGCTGGTATTGGTTTTCAGTAGGACAATTACTCTGGATTTAGCTCAATGTTTTCAAATCACTATGGACACCTTATTAGTTGATTATGTTATTTTTGTTTAAGACAATTATAATTAAGCCCAAGAAGTCATAGTACTTAGATTGTGAAAGTTATTTTGGAAACATTGTTTTTATTTTCTAGGATTCACCTTTAGAGTGTCCACTGCTCATATAAACCCTCAAATTTTTGAAAGAATGGGAGGAAGGATATTAATTATGCGAGAGTGATTGTGGAACCTGTGATAACTTACAGTAAGTTGTTTCACTATTTGAACAAATTCAACAATCCAATGCTTAATTGTATATATCGTGCTTGAGATCCAAGGTTACTTATCTAGTTTATTATAACCATGTGTTTTGGGAAATTGTGAAGAAATAATGTTGTTATTTGCATGACTGCAAGTTTTAAATCGACATTGTTTGATTGCATCTTTTTTAATTGTGTTAGTCATGTTTATATCTTTATTCCATGTTACTCTTTTATGTCAAAAGTTTGAAAGGATAATGTTGATCTGTCCATTACTTGCGTCTGAATTTTCAGAAAGAATTTTTAGAATTTAGGTCTTTGTAGTAAGTGTTTTGTTTGTCAAGTGGGACTAATACTTCCACTATAATAAATTATGTGTTTACATAGTCTCTTATTGCTTGTTTGCTAAATTGTTTCATATAAGTGCTATGAGATTTACTATTTCATAGAAATTGCTAAGGTTATTTAAATTTTTTCTTGGCCAAGTTAGTTTTAGGTGATTACATATATGTGCATTGAATTTTATTTTTGATGTGAAATTTGAAAGCAAGTTTAGATGATTTGGAGTTTGTTTAGTTTTCTGTAGTTTACAAAGATTCATATTAAGAGTTATCAATATTTAAATTATAATTTTATATATAATTTAAATTTAGTTATTTAGGTAGTATTTTGAATATTCAGTATTATACAAATAAAATATTATTCTTTATTATTATCATGGGCTATAGCACTTCCTAGTTTCATTCCTTTTGTATCATATTTCATGTACAAGTTCTATATTATTTATTGTAATTTAGTGTTTTACATTAATTACTAACTTTATTAATGTATTAAGTCTTATTAATTATTTAACTTGTAGATTAGGTATAGTAAAATAGTACATTAGCTTTAGGTGTACATACATATATAACTTTAGGATAACTATAGCATATTCCCCATTCTCTTTCCTTCATAATTGGAGGAGAATCCAAGGCTAACCAATCCTTTAAACTCGTCATGAGTGATTATTCAAACTACTTAGGCTATGTGAAGAACTTCAGTCCAAGCCATGTCCCCTTATTGACATATGGTCTAAGAGGCTTGTCAACAAATGAAGCTAGGAGGGAAATCCAACTTTAAGTGGCTAAGGGTAATCATAAAACGAAAATTGTTCACTCCCCTATTGTCACGAGAAGTCACTCAAACCGTCTCATTGTTCAAACTCCCTCTAGTTCTCAACCTAAGAATATTCCTAAACACTCTACCAACTAACCCATATTGGTGGCCACCCGCCAATTCCACTTGGACCCCACCATTGTTTCTTTTATTTTTTTTAGTTTCCTTAATTGTAGCACAATTTACTATATTTAGTAGTTTTTCAGGTCCTAAACTTCCAGAGCCATTTTGAGGCCCTAAACAACGTTTTTTGGGAAATCTATCGCAATCGATTTTTTGTTGAATTATTATTTTTTTTCGTATTCCTTGGAGAGATCTTTCCAATGGGTTATCATGCACGTCAAATGAAGATAATATGACCAAGTCGCGACCCCAGGAAGTTGGTTGTCCAACTCACCCCAACGGGGCCCATAAAATCTTGGTGTTACATCTCCTCGGGTTAGGGTTTTGGTTGTTTAGGGTTTTCTCTTATTTTTCAAAAATAAAAAGGCCCTTGAGCCTCATTCTAATGCAGTTCAGGGGTGTGTAGCCCCCACAACTCTTCTCAAAGATAAGCTACCATCACCCGAGCCAGTCTTATTTCCATTCTATTTGTAAGCATATTTCAATATTTGATATTAATGAAATGAAGTGTTATTTCTACTGCATCCTTGTATTTATGGTTATATATGTAATTCGTTTCGTTCTTGTTTAAATCCATATCACTAGCCCCAAGAAGTGGTGCATCAAAACAAGGTCTTTCATCTCTAACTTAGAGGCCAACGCTCTCTTACACTAGAGAATAAGAGGCTCTCCATCTTTCAAGAATAAATCATCAACATGTAATACCAAAATCAGGGGCATACCTTGGATGACTTTGAAGTATATATTTGAATCAACATTGCTTCTAGTGAATCCAAGATTCATTACATAGCTATCAACGTGGGCATACCAAGCCCTTGGGGCTTTCTTCAATCCATAAAGGGATTTCTTCAACCTGCACACATGAGTCTTCTTGTCATGCTCCTCAAAGCCATGTCATTGCTCCAAGTATATCTCTTCCTTGAGAATGCCATGTAGAAATGCGGTCTTTACATCCATCTGGTGAAGTTTCCATCCTTGAGTAATGACAAATCATATGGTATTATATCGGGCAACAAGTGAAAAAATATCATCATAGTCCTCTCCCTCTTTCTAAGTGAAGCCTACAGCCACAAATCTCACGTTGTCCTTCTTGATACTTCCATCTGCACCATGCTTGATTTTGTATATCTATTTAGAAGTTACAACGAACTTTCTTTCGGATCTTGGAACCACTTCCCACACATCGTTCTTCATAATGGATCATATTCTTCATCCATAGAATCCTTCCACACTTTCTCTTTCAATGCTTCTTCAAAAGTGCATGGTTCAACTTGTATAATGTTATTCATAGCTACAACATATCTTTGATATTGGCATGGATTCTTACTTTCCCTAAAGATTCCTCTTGCAACAACATGTCTCTTAACATCATGTAAGGTGTCATGAAACCATAATGGTGGAGGATCACATGGATGGGGATACAAGGGGTCCATGGGTTCCAAGGGATCATTAGCAAGATCAAGCTCAAGCTTAGGCATAAGGGATCTTCTTGTACATCCATGGCATCATTCTTTCTTTCAACATTTACACGGGGAGGAGTGTCCCTTTCTTTCCCAAGGGAAACATTTTCATCAAATGTAGCATCCTTATTAAACTCTATAATCCTTTGACCAAGTACATATATTCTATAAGCTTTATAATTTTCATAGTGAGAAACAAAAGTACCTTTCTTTCTTGTTGCTCATAGCTTGGTCCTCTTCTCCTTTGGCACATAAAAGTAAATGTGGAAACCAAAGATCCTCAAGTGTACAACCTCAAGCTTTAAACCTATGAAAGCTTCTATGAGAGTCTTGTCACCCAAGGCTTAGCAAAGAGTCCTATATCCAACATAGACATCAAGGTTAGCACCTTCTCCGCATAGAAACTTTGGCATCCTTTAATCATGCAACATGGCTCTATCTACTTCTATGATAGTCCTATTCTTCCTTTCATGGTCTCCTTCTTGATTCCAACTTTCTTGCAATATTCAATGAATTCATTTGAAGTGAATTCTCATCCATTAGCAAACGTGAAAATTTTGATCTTCTTTCTGGTTTGATTTTCCACCAATGCCTTGAATTCCTTGAACATATCAAATTTTTGGTCCTTGTTCTTCAAGAATAAATTACAAGTCTTCAGAATTTATCCACAAATATTATATAGTACAAGTAGCCACCAAGAGAGGTCATTGGCATGGGTCCACACAGATCAAAATGTATAATTTTAAGTATTCCATTGGTATTGCTTCTACTTGAAGGGAATGGTCCCTTCACCTTCTTTCCACTTTCACATCCCTAACAAACACCATCATGATTTATTTGAATCTTGGTCATTTCAAAAACCATATTTCTCACCTTAGGCAAGGCTTCATAGTGAAGGTGAGTGAATCTTTTTTGCCACAACTCACATTGATGAGAAGTATCATGAACCAAGGCTTGAACAGGGCTCCCACAAAATTTACATAGGCCTTCATTTCTAGTCCCAAGTGTGAAGGAATCTCTCATGCTAGTTCACCTTGGCCAAGAAAGGATGTTCCCATTAATGAATGCAACCTTGAAGCCCTTGTCTTCCATCGAAGAAATTAAGACAAGGTTCTTCTTTAGTCCCGAGTCCTATAAGACATCATGCATATGTATAGTTTGACCATAATTCAAATGAAAAAAAACAAATCAAAACCCCTTCACAAGATATGTAGAATTGTCTCCAAGTATTATCTTCAAATCAGACTCCCTCTCAACCAAGTCTGAGAAGACTTATCTATAGTTAGTAACATGTATATAAGCCCCTCTATCTACCAACTAGCTATCAAAAAAATATGGAGGAGAGGAACTAGAAAGAGCAGAAACAAGAAATATTCGGATTGAGTTTCGGTTGCATTATTATCATACCTTTAATTCCTTTATCTCTTTGGAGGATGATGATGAGCCTCATCATTGAATAATTATATGAGCCTTAATTGACCTCAATTAACCTCCTATCTTAGTCAAACCAACTATTCTCACAACTTATTGCATACTTTTTATTATATTTTTCTTATGATATGAGTTAGAGTTGGATATTTTTCCTTG
>APFE030803975.1:0-30195 GCA_000404065.3 Pinus taeda
ATCCGTGATAACTTGCACCACCTTGTTAGACCCTATTTGTTCAATAGCTTTTATAATAACATCAGCAATGAACTGTGCATCTTTCACCTCTCCTGAGCAGTCTTCTGCCTTGATAAACATTGCTCCTTTGGGGGAAGTGGCAATGATATTTATCAATGGTCTACGCCTCATATCTGTCCAACCATCTGAGACTATGGTAACCCCAGAGCTACTCCAGGAAGAACGAATTGGAGCTAAAACGTCCTCCACAAGTTCCTTCTCATTTTTGAGAAGCTGGGTTCTGACTTTCTCATAGTTGGGCCCCTTGTACCCTTGAGGAGCTTTGTTAACTGCCCTTATCATATCTTGCCAGTAAGGAGAGCGAACAACATTGAATGGGATACCACATGCATAAATGCACCTGGCCACTCTGGAATCAGCTTCTTCTCTTGCTTGCACATTCACCAATCTAGCAATTCTGCTATCCTGAACTGATTGGGATGCCCCTGAGCCTCTGGTATGTTTGGGTGCTGCTTGTTCATGTTCTTGAGTGTGACCAGCTCTCCTCTTTCTTGCTTCAACTACAATCCTTGGCTCAATGTTAGATGTAGCCTGAGTATGCTCATCATGCCGTCTCTTAGTACCATCCGCCTCATCTTGCTCTTTTTGATATGCCCTCCTTACCAACGGATCTGATGTTTTTGTGCAACCCAGAATCCCCTGTCCTCCTCCATGCAACAGATGCGCCTTCACTCTTGGGTAGGAGCCCTTGTACGTATTATTGCAAAGAGTGCATCGCCATTCCCATGAGCCACCACCTCCACATTTTTGAAGCTTCGTCACATGCCTCCAAAGAAAATAATATTCAGCCCTTGGGTTGGCCGTAGGGTTTGAAGTTGCAGCTGCACTTTGGCTGGAAGCCATTGCTGCAAAAATAAATTAAAAAAACAAATCTGTAAATAATAAAATTTAAAAACGTTTTTCATATTTTTGGCTGTATAAACCCTAGAAAAATTAAAGAAATACTAAGAAAAAAACTAAGAAATGAATGTGGCTTACCCAAATTAATTTTCTGTGGCTGAATCTACCCTAAAATGCCAGAAAAGAGGAGAAATATGGCTGTAGCTGAGCCAAATCTGCTGTAAAAATAAATTTAAAAAACAAATCTATAAATAAAAAACGTTTTTCAGCAATTTAGCTTCATAAACCCTAGAAAATTGAAGAAATAGTAAGAAAAAACTAACAAAATGAATGTGGCTTACCCAAATTAATTTTCTGTGGTTGAAACTACCTGGAAATGCCAGAAAAGAGGAGAAATATGGTTGTAGCTGAGCCAAATCTGCTGCTACAGAAATCTCCTGCTGAAATCTCCTTCTCTCGCTGCTAAAATCTCTTTCTCCCGCTGCTGAAATCTACTTTGCTCACTGCTCAAAACACCAGCTACTGAAACAACATCCAATCTCCAAGAGAAACTCCTTGCTGAATAGTGTGATGAGAGAATGAGAGACACTGCTCTTTTATAACTTTAGAAATGGTTTCTAGAATAGCTTAGAAACCCTAAAAAAATTTAAAAACTAATTAGAAAAAAAAAAATTTAAGAAACAAGTCATTTTTTTGGGGAAACGGGGCCCGTACGGCCTGGAAACGCGTTTCCGGCCGTGCGGGCACGTTTCCATTTCGGGAAACGTGCCAGTACGGCCGGAAACGCGTTTCCAGGCCGTACGGTACGCCGAAACGCGTTTCCGTTTCGTTTCCGGGCAGAAACGTCCTCTGTACCTGCGTTTCTTGCAACTTAGACTGCGGTTGATTGTGTCCTTTTATTACTGCATCCACCATTTACGTTACAGCGTGTAAGTTCTTTAAGAACAACGTATATATATATTACGTTCCATAATATTTCTACAGCGTGAAGCGTATATATATTGCGTTCCATAATATTTCTACAGCGTGAAGCGTATATATATATATTGCGTTCCCAGCGTATGGTTGCGTGTCACCATTATCTACGTGTAAGATACTCTATGAACTGTGCTTGACAACAGTGTATATAATCCTTTATGAATCGCGTATATGATCCTCTATGTACAGCGATATAAAGGCATCCATTGACTTCGTTTAGGGCTGCTTAGAACAACGTATATGTTCATGACTGCATTCTCCATTAGGGCATCATACTAGGCCAGCGTAATCTAGTGTGTATCTCCTTCTCCAAAAACCCAAGACGTGGAGAGGAGATCACTTGAAGTGAGTTGCCAAATGACTTCAAATCCTCTTCTATTTATACTAACGTGTAGATGATGAATAAACACGACATTTGGGCTTCTTGAGCCTACATAAGAGTTGGTCGGCTTGATAATAATTACATAATCAAAATAAATTCATATCTCCATAAATATTTATCGGAATTGGATGATCTTTAGATCAATCCTACACCTCTCGACGAGAGCGATCCAATAAAAATATCAACTGCCATAAATAAGTTGACCCACATGGAGTTTTGGCCCTAGTTGCCAATTTAACACTTTAAAAAAGGCTTGTAGTTTTCAAGATCTAGGTTCATTCCTTTGAACCAATATTCGTCATTGTCCGGTAACCCAGTTGCTATTGAGATGGAGGCCACTGAGAAACTGAACTCAATACCAGCAATGACAACAGTCTCTCCTTTCAGTTGTGTTGCTACCCAATCTGTTAGTTGCTCATGAAATCCTGCCTCGCTCACCCTTTTGCAAAATTCCATGCAGTGGACATCCTCAAACCATTGTTTGATGAAAGGATAGGAGCTGATTGTGTTGTAGTCTGATGGTTCATATATGAGGATTCTCCCTCCTTTATGTTGTCTCTTTCTTTCTGGTGAAGATTCTGCCTCCATGATGACACAAAGCCCTAGCAGCAGGAAGCAAAAATAAGATGTGAGGTGTGAATGGAAATGAAGTGATATGTAGGTGATTTTGACAAAATGATGGAAGGGGTCTTGGGAAAGGTGATATGACTTTGAGAGGTGATGGAAATGAGTGGAGAAATAGTGGAAAAATGCTTTGCTTGTAGGTGGAAACAAGAGGGTTTATGATGAAATTTGCCAAAAAAACCTCTAGGAATGAGCTAGGGTTTTTCTTTTTGAGTGTTTAAACTCTGTTTTGAGGTAGTAAAATGGTCAAAATGGCTCATTAAACATGCATGCGGGTGTAGGATATCATTTTACATGTTTTGGAAATAAAAAATAATGATGGCCATTTTTACCCTAACATTTCCCATGCAAAATTTGCTATAAACCCTAACTTGAAGAATTTTTGATATGAGATGAAATTGGGAAAGCAAAAGATAGAGGGTGATGGTGCACTTACTTGTTCCTTAGCTTAGAAGTTGGTAAAACCAAGTTTACAAGCGAAAAATTGAAGTTTGGGAGAGTTTTGATGAATTTTGGGGCACTCTGTCTTGCGCGCAGCACGATGTTCCTACACGCAGTGCCAAAGCGCAGCACAGTGCTTCTATGCGCAATGGCTGTCTCCTAAGCGCAACACAGTGCTTCTATGCGCAACGCCTGTCTCCTAAGCGCAATGCAGTGCTTCTATGCGCAACGCCTTCAAATTTTTGCTAATTTCTCCTAGGAAGACAAGTTTTTTGCTTTTTTGGGTGAGCAAGCTTGATGATGAAGAGTGAATAGGATATGAATGAAGGAGTTATGGGTATTTTTGAGTTTATATAGGGAAAATTTCCTCACTTTTTCAAAAATAAATGGGACCCACTCTCCTTTAGAAACTGATTTTTACTTTATGAAGATAGATTTTACCTTTACCATTGCAAATCTGAGATGTCCTTTGCTTTCCTGAGTGATAGAGCTTCTTTTTCTGGAACCTTTGATATCATGAGAATATGAGGAGTGTGTGAAAAATCAAGATCAATTCTCCAAAATTTGCTTTGTCATGTTTTACTCATTGCTGGTTTTATTCATGGAAATGATGGACCTTGGAAACCGTAGTGACCTAATGGATAACTTGAGACCTAATGGAATGATGATGATGACTGACCCATTTTCATTGTGACACTTTCATAAAGTGTGATAGGCGACCAGCATGAGTGAATTTTCAAACAATGACTTCATTTTTAGACTGACCCTACAATGACCAAATTTGTTGTGTAAACCTAGTAACAGAAAAATTTGATTTTGAAAACTTGGAAAAACATAGTAAAAGCATTTTTGATCCAAGTGACAGGCTAACAAGACTGACACTAATATAACCCATTCCGATGGTGGAGTTGGAAGAAAAGCCAAGCCCCAACTCCGAGATCAAACCTTGCCTTGCCTTCTTCAAGGGTCAAAACAACATCTTCAAGTGAAAATTCTTTCTTTGATCCTCTCTTCACCTTGTCTAAGGTAAGAATATCATTGGTTGCTACATTCTTTCCTCATACCCTAGATTGGGTCCACTTGGCTCCGTGTGGTCCCGCTTCTTTGAAAGACCATTTTTCAAGAACTATTCGAGATACCAATTCTAACCAGGATTTTAGGGATTGGGGAACTCTTTCACAAGCCTTATCCCATAAACCTAACCCTCAAATCCTCGCTTTCTTTCCTTAGAATACATAGTACCTTGCTTAAAAAGCAAGCAAGCTCTATCCTTCAAACTATTATAGGAAAGGGTTTATTTGGGTCGCTCATATTTATTGACTTATCCTTCATTGGTGACTCCATACATACTCGGTCTCCTCCCATCAGTGAAAGTCCGTAAATAGAAGGGAGCCTTGGCTGAGGTGACAGTGGGCTAAGTCTCCATTTGTTGCCCTTGACCTAGCATTTGCCCTTTAGGGGTCCCCCTTGGGTCCCCTGCTAGTTTGAGCGCTAACAGGTCGAATTGTCCTCTTGTAGGCCGAATTCATCAGGCAAAGGTCGATTTGGTGTGGAGGTGACAAATTACATATTTGACTCAATAATAATTCTTTTTACATGATTCAAAAGCCCAAGAAGAGTCTCATTAAATGGAAAATGACTTTAATGACAATATAAAACCTAAAAGTCCTCAATGGAGACTTTGACCTATAAAACTATGACTGAAGCATGAAACCCATTCTTTAATAAGCCATTTTAATAATAATAAAATTTTCTTTTTTCATTCTTTGACTCAAATATAAATATGAAGACCGAACCTAGTTACATTCTTCAACAAAATCTGCATCCACCAAGGCATATAGCAGTAGTGTCCACTCCAAAAATCATCATATAAAATCAAGTACTAAAATTAAACACTAATCTAACATGCTGAAATAAAACTACTCTAATAACATGAAACAAAAACTAATTTAATAACATAAAATGAAATCTAAGCTAATAAGAACAAAATGACAGGGAGTAAGGTTAGAGATACAATACAAAGATGCCCCATGGTATCAAATGCCTTTGGCGAAATCCATCTTGAGAACCTGCCTACTCACAGGCAGATCCATAGGTTCTTTTTTTGAGGTGCCTTGTCCAATTCTAATTATCTTGGAACTTTGACCTGCCCCAATATTAACCTATTTGTGGCCATCAGATATACCAAGCCTCTTCCTTTTCCTTTTTTGATTACCAATTTTTTGAGGCTTGACCTTGTTTATCATGAATGATCCATTTTTTATATCTTTTTTCTTTTTTTCTGCATTTTTCTCTTCTTCTTGGTTAGAAGTAATGGTGATGATGATGCAGCTATTGTCAATCCTATGCCTTGTCTTGAAAATGCTCTGATGGAAGATTTGAAGTACCCAAACTTTCAGTGATATGTCTAATCTCTTCATTGTGAAACTGTTTTTTCAAGGGTGGTCGAAAATTTGTCAAAACTACTTCACTCCCTGGCTTGTATGACCCATAAATAACTTCATCGTTGGGTTTCATTAGATCCTCAAAATGATATCGTCACCCTAATTCCCGATCAATTCTGACAAAGGTATTATCTGGCATGGGGATGGTGGCATATGATAGGTCCATCTGAAGGCTACCACCTAAATCTAATGCCCATTTCCTTGATAGGAGCATCCCCCCATGCATCAGGCACATCTATCACAACAATATCCACATACATCATTCTGTCTGGGTATGCTATTAGGAAAAACTATAAATCTTTAATTAACCAACACACTTCATTTCTTTTTGAATCCATGGAACATATGTTTGTGATAGGGCCTAGATACCCTTAAGTTCAGTTGCTCTATGACTTTCTTTGTCATGACATTGGATGAAGCCCCTGAATCTAGCATGCAATTGTGTAAAAGATGATCATTCACCTTCAAAGAAATAAAGAACGACTGGTGATCTTCATTCCCCACATAACAATTCATATTCTTCAATATAATTTCTTCATATTCTTGTTCATCATTAGGCATTTCTTCCCTACTTTCCTTTTGAGTAACTTCAATGGCACTTAGCAACTTTGCCGTTTAAGATGGTATCTTTAAAAACTTTGATACTGGAATGGAAACCTTCAAACTATTTATCCAATCACCCAAGTCAAAACTTAATTATGAAGTAGGAGGGGAAAATTTTCTATAATTACTCCGATTTTGAGCTTCTCTTCTTTGATAAGTCATCCCTTATGCTTTGCCATAGCAAGAATTTGTCCAGCTGTAGGATTTTTTCCCAAAAATTTTAGTGACATTATCAAAATTTGCAATCATTTTATCAACCCTACAAGCATTAAGCCTATGATCAATCTCCCGATTTCTTTCAATAGTCCTAACTCGATCTTCCATAGAGAACGTATTGATTTAACCACTTGTCCCACATGTTCGCATCCCATCATGCCACTGTCCATGATTCTCCTTATAATAGGGCATGTGGCTTCTTCATGCAATTCGTCACAGGATCTACAATATGGGGGAACTTGATCCACCATATGGGTGGATTCCAATTGGTTGGGAGGCCTATAGTCTTGTGAGAGGCCTGTTACCCACCATTTTGTGGGTGATATCCCTAGTAGAAATTTTTTCGCCAAGATGGTCCTCAACCGGCAGCCAACAACCCCTTGTCACCACCAACTAGCTCGTTGTGTCACTGTAGCATAAAAACTTATGCTGATGCATGGGAACTGATAACTTGAAGACTTAATTGTAAAAATACACATAGGTATTTAAAATAATTATTTATTATTATATAAAAATGTATAAGATGATTTGAATGTAAAATGAGGCCCTGCTTTTATACCTCAGCAGGTGACTTTTCGTGAAGGGGCATGTCTTTTTAGACATGCCTTTTCACTTAATTTAATGGCTAAGTAACCTAAATAATGTTTAATTATTTAATATTTATATTTATTTTATTTAGCTAATTGTTATGAATTATATTCATAACATAGCCTCTCCCTTCGGAAGCTTTGTCCTCAAAGCTTTAATACTGTGGTTTTCTTCACTTAGGGTATGTCGACTCGACATATATAATCTGGCCATCCTCTTCTCTTATAACTCATCGGTAATATTTCCTTAGATTTTTTTTTTTTTAATGTCTTTTTTTTTTTGAAACTCTTTTTTTATAACTCTAATAATAATTTTTTTTATATATAATTAAATTAATTGAATTTATAAAATTAATTTAACTATATTATTATCATTAATATATTAATCCACTATATTATTGACTTATGTAACTCGATGGTCACACGGTCGACGCAATGTTTGACCATGGACCGATGGTCACACGGTCGACGCAACGTTTCACCACGAACCGATGGTCACACCGTTTTTGATTGGGTGTTACTTGATGGTGCCACTTTAACCATACGTTGCAGTCTCGGACTGGAGGGAATGACTTCGTGGCCCGTTCACGGTGGCAAGGGTTCACCTCGACGACCAGGCATTGCAGGTAGCGGAGCACGGTGATGGAAAACCATGCTGCCGAAGATGGGTAACTTGCAAGCCATGGAAGCCCGGTCGTGCCATGGTAATTGACAGTGTGCTGTCCACGGTGGTCGTGATGGTGTGCTGTCCCAATTAAAAATGGAACAGAGCTGACGTGGATTGTAGTAAAGTAGAAATGGCCGAGCCTAGGTCTCAGAATATTTTCAATATTCAAGTCGTAAATTATGAATACCTCTCTTGTATTTCTTATATCTGGGGTCATCTTTGACAGGTCAAGGGACAAGTTTGTGGGTTCCACCTTGTGTCCAGGATGTTTATCCAGTTTTAAGAGTGTATAGTAGCCTTTGAATTCTGCTTCACTGGGAACAAGTATTCCCCTCTTTCTATGGTCATCATACATTTGAAATAATTTTACAGAAGTCTTGTTCATTTGTTCTATATTAAGATGTGCATCAAACCCTTCAGAGAAACCTTCTCCCTTTGCAGATTCACATAGCTCGTGCATGGCCACAATGTGGAATCGAATCATTTGCTCAAGCATTAGGATGGTATCCTGATTAAAGATATGCCACATCCTCAAATCCATACGGATGGCTCTCATGCGATCCCAGTGAAAGTTGTACATGCTTAGAAAATCCTCATTATAGGTACAATTCAGAAGATTCATCAGATGGTCCATGGTTTATTGTAGAACTGGCAATGGCCGTATCAACTATACATCCCTCTCAGTAACTCTGTTGTACTTCTTAACCAAAAGATAACAGTCAGGCTTGTTCCCATTTCCTTTTAAGCGCTCAAACTTATCAATGTCCCTTGTTCGCTCACGTTCTTCCCGTTCAGACTCTAGATACATTTCCTGACATGAACCAAGAATAGGTTCTGACACTGCACAATCTCCTCTATCAGGAAGTGCATCAAAGTCTTCATAGTCCATGTTCTCTTCTGTTTCCCCTCGTTTGGGTGTTGATGATTCTGCTACAGCATCTTGCAATGCTTTACTCCTCCTCTGTGGCTGAGAATTTCTGCTCCCTGACAGAGGAGATAGATGTGCTTGAGGAAGGCCTAGTGGACGGTTCAATTCAGTGTTAAATCTACAGAGTCTCTTTGCCTTTGCTTTTTCATCTCTCTCATCCAAGAACATTCCGACCCCACCACTGTAGCCCCCATCATCGAGTTGCTTCTCAAAGCGCTTGAAATGATGCTGCTGCTGCTGTTGCCTTCTAGTTGCAGAAACACCCTCTCCGTCCCATGAAGAAGTTGGAGGATTTCCTAGATTATTATGCCTTGAATTCTGTCTCCTGAAGGAGTTCCCCCGGGGCAAAGAGGCCCTAACGTTACCGCCGACATTTGCAGAAAGGTTGTTAGGAGAAATAGAGGATATCTGCCTGGGGGTTGATTTCAAAGATTTTGATTCTGCTGAGGCAGGAGGAGGGGGGACTGCGTGCCTGTAAATAACAGGAAGAGAAGAGGTTCTTGGTAGGCCTGTACTCTCAGAATCCTTATTAGAAACACCGGCCCTGGTATTGATATCAGGATTGTTGCGGCTGTAGCTTGGATTTCTTCTCAGGTTGCCCATTGATTTTGGCGGTCAGGCTCGAGGATTCTGGAAATTTTGCGATGGAAAAGAAGCCGACCTGGCAATATCCCCGCTGCCATTGATGTTCTTGCCCTGCCCTGAACTTGCTCCTTCTCGTCTTCCTGGTGGTGGAGAGGTTGCTTGATTGTTCCACACTGCAAACACTATATCTTTTGTGCAAACAATATCAGAAACTTCCGAAACTAGCGGATTTTCAAGTTCACCACCAATAAATACCTGTGAATCGTAACCACCATTGTATTTTGAGAGATGTTGTGTTATCTGCAACTCTGGAACGATCTCATCATCGTCTTGGGGGTCTTGGAAATCCCTGGGGGATATTGACTCATCAACATCAACAATGTTTTGATCCACGTCCATGCCGCTAATTATTATCAGATCACACGATGCTTCTGAAATCAGAGATTGTTTATGATATTGTTCATCTTCTTGTCTTTCGAGATAGTCTTCATCCACATCATCTTCATCCAAATCATCTTCATTGCCATTAAGATCAATATTTTGATCGAATTCTTCTTCTATTTCTTCTTCCACATTTTCCTCCCGACATGCTTTAACTTCTGCAATTGATTTTTTTAAATGCTGAAATGCTTCTTGAATACTATACTGTTCAACGTAATTAGGATGTGAACGTAATGACACATTGTGCGGCGAACTATGTTCAAAGGCCTGCATGATTATGTCGTGTGCCATGGCTCTGATACCATTGTAGCATAAAAACTTATGCTGATGCACGGGAACTGATAGCTTGAAGACTTAATTGTAAAAACACAGACAGGTATTTAAAATAATTATTTATTATTATATAAAAATGTATAAGATGATTTGAATGTACAATGAGGCCCTGCTTTTATACCTCAGCAGGTGACTTTTCGTGAAGGGGCATATCTTTTTAGACATGCCTTTTCACTTAATTTAATGACTAATTAACCTAAATAATATTTATATTTATTTTATTTACCTAATTGTTATGAATTATATTCATAACAGTCACTTCTCCACCACTTGAGCTAGCCATGTGGTTTCTCACCCATTTGTCATGATCATATGTTTGAAGGTGGGCTTCCTAATCCTAAAGGTATGTCTTGTCATTTGATGATTGAGTATTGTAGTTTACTTATCATGGAGACTTTTGGGCATGAATTAATGGGGGGATTCGGCGGAAATAATGGGCTAGGTCTGTTTTCTTGTTGCCTAGACTTCTTTTGGACGTTACCCTTGGACCCTAGTCCTGTTGGATCTCTTTTACTGACCTTTGGGCTCTCAGGATGGTACATTATGGGATACCCCAATTTTGGTTGTGTGGAAAGAGTGGTCTAGGTCCGTTCTCTTGTTCATCTACATACATCACTTCATCTCTACTCAATATAACCCCATTACACTTTCCTACATTGGGTCAACATAGGGTTAGCGTCCCCTTCCTTGTGCCCACACCTTGGGTCGGGCCTGGAACGATGTCTTGAAGGTTGATGCAGCGGAAAAGAAAAGTAAAAACATAATTGGTCACATTCAATAGGAAAATGTACCACAAAATGCAGAAGATGGCCGAGGCTCGGGACAAACACATTTAGCACGTGGGCAAAAGCCAATGTATGAGCTCCACCCCATTCTCATGGCCATCACCTTGGTTCCTATAGGCCCTAAATGAGTCTCTTTTATCATTTAGGAACCCATGATTGTCCCAATCCTTAGTGGGCAATGAACTGCCCCACCTTAAAGGGGGTATCCACTGCTATAGTTTACATTATCATGCTCTTAGTCCTTGAGTCTCAAGCAGTTAACCAAAGAAAAATCATAAAAGACAAATGGAGAAGGGTGGAAAAATCAAGGCCGAGGTGACTCATGTACCATGATTGCTCTCTCCTATACATTATATACCCAAGTGGGGGCTTCCCCTTTATTAGCTACCCTTATACCTTGACATGTGACCCAGGATTGCCCCTTCCATCCCCTACTCCGTACCATCATTTATCACATGCCACCACCATTAGAAGGATGTACCTTGGACATATCATCCCCTTTAAAAGTAGAAACCACGTAATAGGGCACTTGGTTAACCCCCCTTGGAGCTTGGAGACATTAGCACATGCCAAAGGCCACTATGGAAGGGCATGCCATTATGAAGTGCCCACTTGGTTCTATGGTTTGTAAGCTCTTTAACTCGATCTCTTTTAATGACTTGTTGTACTGGAAGGCAAGGGGACACTTTGGATCTTATGTAGGATTACAAATGGTCTCCATTTTGGGTTTGGTCTCCCTATACAGGGTCCTAACCATTCGAAGGGCAACATTGGAACATGTAGGGTGTGTGTAGAGAGCCATGGGCCTCCACAACAGTAGACAACATTCCATGGATCCCCATCGATGTTCAAAGATTGCTCGAGTTTCATCTATTAGACAAGGAAGATGCACTTGGCTCACCATGCCCAGTTAGCCCCACAGTTGTGTCATGCACTTGGAAGATGACCTAAGACTTGTATGCTAATGTGGCATCAATTACATTATCATTTGAGCCCTTATAGATGGTCTACAGGCATCTTCGACCTACTTGGAGACCCATGAGGTTACTTGTGTACCCCCACACCCATTGGGAGCACCTTAGGTTTATTATTTGGAGAACAAGGGGTCAACCCCTTGTCCACTATTTTTGGGAGTCTTATTCGTCATTATGGCACTTATGGACTTCATCGGGCTTCTTAGAAGGCCCAACGCCATGTATTATTGATCATTTGACCTCTTAAGAGGCCTACTCTTTTGTTTATGAGCTAGTTTGGTGTGCTTGTCACCAAAAGTTAGTTATTTTGCACATTATTTTATTTTAGGGGCTAATGTAGGCCAAATTAACTAAATCAAACTCTTTAGAGGTGTATAAATAGAAGTGATGAGGATTCATTTTAGCATCATCACTTGGATTTGGAACTTGTATCTCTTTTGAGATTTTCGCTATCCTTCTTGGAGTACGAATTTTTGGAGCATGGAATGAATTTTGATGTTTGGATTATTTTCTCATGTCTTGGAGCTTCTTGAATGGCAAATTTTGGATGGTTGGATATATTCTTATACATGTAAGTATAATTTAATGCTATTCTTTCTTTATATTTTTGGTGTCATCATCTTCTTGACATGTCGCATGCAATTTTTGTAAGTTGATGCTTGTAGAGGATTGGTGGGCTCACAAGTGGTTGTAATAAATTAAATATTGTGTGAAAAACATTCAAGTGTTTCTTCTTCAAGATTGGATTTGCGCTTTAATCTCTGTGTTCATGCATAGTGTTGATAATTGATTATGTGATGAGATTTCAGTTTAATGTGAATTGTTAAAAGTAACGAAATACTGATTCACTCCCCCCTCGGTATTTCCAACACCTTATACGTGCAAGCATTGGATGTACTCACTGATCCTATTTGGGACATCTTTGGGTCAATTCTCATTGACCCCAGATAGAGACAAACCACCATATTCCATGGTTTGATAGGATTTGTTGGGTGTGCCACCTATAGAGCCAGAGACAAAGATGCACTTCATACTATGAGATCCAAGGATGCTACACTGCCTCTGTAGGCACTCAAGGGGCTCTCCCTCTGCTTTCTCTTGGAATGAGTACTAGAGATGCTTAGCCCTCTTTAACAGGGAGATCTTCAGACACATATATTAGCTCTTGTATGCTAGGCCACACCATGGGATGACAAGGACAATCATCTCATACTTTCATGTTGATCCACTAGATCAAAGTAACTAGTGGTAGGTAGAGTTCTAGAGTGCACCAAACAATAGAATGGTGAGACCTCGAGTCTCTCCTCAACCTCCTCTTTTGGGAGATTGATCAATATCATCGAGATTGGTTTGGAGGTACCAAATTATATATCAACCCTCCTCATCCTTAGCCTTTAGGAGACTGATCAATATCATTGAGACTTGTTTGGAGGTGCCAAACCGTACATCATCCCCCACATCCTTAGAGTGTTAGAAGGATTAGCTCTAGACAGATCCAAAGAGAGGTGCCTCCCACTTGTTAGACCACCTCCTAGTTATAAAGGAGCAACTAGAGATCTATTAAGAGCCTAGTTTCCTCCCCTTGCCCTTGACCATCAAACTTGGGAGACCTAGACATAGACAAATCTAAAGAGAGGTGTCTCATGCCTGGCAGACTACTTGCCAGTACTAGAGGAGCAACTAGAGATCTATTTAGAGCCTAGTTTCCCCCCCCACCCCCTTGATCATCAAACCTGGGAGACCACATTGGCTTCAATATTAGATCTCTCTCTCTCTCTCTCATTCTCTCTGTTGACCATATTTTGGGTTGTCCTCTTCTCCAGTCTTGGACAAAATCACCCACTATTTTGTATCACTGTACCTTTGCCATGGTTATATATGTGTATTGAAGCTATACTATTGTATATTTCTTTCCTATGTTATTTTCAACGTTTTCTAGGAGTTGTGCTTGCACTCCTACATTGTATTTATATTGGTTGTACTCTTTAGTCCCATTGAGCTACTTTTGTGGTCATTTGTCGAACACTAATAAAATTATCTTATGTTATCTACAAGGACAATTTGACTTGTTTAAAAGGCAAAAAAGTGCTCAGATAAAACAAACACCTTTGAGGAGCTTGTTGCCTTTCCTTTTCCTTAAATCAAAATGCAAGTAAAGAGGCATGGTTCTTGTGAATGGAATGTAAGGTTTATCCCTTCCATGAATAATGAATAAATATGTAGGACCTTTCATCATAAGAGGAACTAGTTGATGGTTTTGTAGCACATGGTTTCGTTGCTGAGACCATAGTTTATTCTGTGTAATATAGTGTTCAACTTGTTCATGCATCTATCTGCTGAAGGAGGGTGTATTGCACATATTCCCAAAATTGAAATAAATGGTCATATTTTCCTTTAAAAACACATCTTACTCTAATGGAGATTGTGAAACCTTCCAATTAATAATATTGTTTTATTATTCTCATATTTCTTTGATATGTATGTGTTCATGCCTCATCTGAATTTTAATTTAGAGCAAACCATTGAATCTCTTCCTTTCTCTTATTTTTTTGGTGATACATTTTGGTTTTTGACTTTAGCTTCACATGTTAATTTTTTCCAATTTCTAATTGACGTAATAAATTTAACTTGGCTTAAAATCCTATAAATTATCTTCATCCTAATAGATATTTTTTTTTGCTTTGAGCTGGCTTCCTCATCTTGATGAAGCTAATACGCCCAAATTTAACATTACAGGTGAACCATTAGCACCATTCAATTTTGTTATCTTTGGCCAAGTAACCACAAGTGGGAGGTGTTCATTTTGTCAAAATCACTTAGTATTTCACCTAGTCCCAACAGTTGTTATGCACATCCCACAAACACTAGCACATTACTTGGTAGGCTTTGAATGCTAGTGGGGGCTATATTAACTACCCACTTTTAGTGACTCACTGAGGCACATGGACATGTTTTGCGGTTTTATTTTATTTTGTAATTTTTAAGTGAAGTGACATCCAAGCATGAGTATTGGGCTATTTAGGTCTTGTGATCACAATTTTTCAACTTGTGGAAACATTGGAAGGCCTACTTGATGAAGAATCTTAGGATGATGGTTGTTCTTTCTTTTGTTCTGTATATTCTCTATCCCATTTTTTTCCTAAATCTTGTTGTTAACTTCATAGTAGTTGTAGTTCTTTGTTCCAAATTTGTAATGATATCTAGTTCTTATCTTGAGCATGTAGAGTGGGTTTCATTGTGAAAACAAATTTTCAAAAGCATTATTATCTTCTTGAAAATATATTTCCTTGGAGTGGACATATCTTTTTATTGGGCGTATTGCAAATTTTGAAATCAAGTCATGAAAACTTGATTACTTGTTCTAAGTTATTGTCTATATCCATAACTAGGGTGGATTGGCAATAAATGATATTAGGACCAGCCCCCACCACTATTTTTCGTCTTTGTAATGAATCTAGGACTCGATCTGGATTTTTGACTTTTGGTTGGTAGACATATGATTCTTTTATTGTGCCTAATCTTTAGCTTTTGTCATAAAATTGCTATGTTTTCTAAGATCTGTCCTTCAAATATTTCCATGTTGTATATAAGTTTGATAAATCACATTACAAATGATGGTTTTGGGTTATTAGATAGATTCTATGTACTGCTAGATTTAAGTTGATTGATTACCCCTCGATTATTTTCTTTAGATGTCTTATCAAGTGCTTATCTATTGGTATTATTTCAACAATACATCTCTATGGTAAGTATTAACCTTGTTTGATAGTATAAGTCTAGATTGAAAATGTTAATAGTTTCCAATTTTCTTGTTTTGCATTTGTAATTTTCTTTCTTCATGTTTAAGGGTCTCACCATTATTGGCCATTTATAAGGGGCACAAAAGAATAAAATTTCACACTTGTTCTTGTCTTCATATGTTTGTTTGGTATAGGTGAACGAGACGTATCATTGCAAATATACTCCTGGAAAATCCACGGTGGATATTGTTGGGGATAATTTTTTCAATTGCTTTGCCAAAGAGCCCTCTATATTTGAGTTGACACACCGATTAACATTAATGTGAGTATCTTGAATCTTCCAGATGTATGACAATAGCTACACACTCCTGAGGGTGTTGTTCAAAATTGTTTAAGTTGGACCTAATTCTTTGACATGATTATCTGGACCAATATCTTAGTTGTGTTTAGGCTTGTAATATTTTTTGTACTTGTAGAGAGCACACATCTTATGTTTCTAATCCATAAGTTTATATTGCATTATATCATGAGGCTATTGAGTGACTAATATTTCCTCTTCTGCTAACCTAGGCAAGAAGGGTCAACTTGTTAACCTTAGTGCTAATCTGGCAGATAATTGGTGTTGATTGATAGTTGATGTTAGACAGCATCGACCTAATATGGTTAAGGGGTTATAGGTTGGTGGGTTATTAGATCAATGAAAGTCGATTATGTTAAAATTTAAATACCATGTTTGATTAATTTTACCTCAATAATTATTTGACCCGGAAAATTAATAATTATATATGCTCAAATAAATTCTGAAATTGCTGGAAACTAAATTCATTGGTAATTTCAACTTTTCAGAAGTAAATTGCTGTGGAAATAAATAGCAAAATCACCACAAGAAAAACAAAAGTTTTCTTCCTAACAATCTCCCTTCACTTTTATTAATTTGGAAAATTTAGGGCCTTGACCCACAAAGAAATACACAAAAATTACCACAAATATTTGAACTTGGAAATGACCCACTGGGTTTTCAGTCCAAAGAAATCGGCTGCTCTGGAAGACAACTCAACCCCTTGTTGGAAATACTGGGGAGGTGAATCAATGATTCTTTCAATTGTTATATTATGCCAGTTAGATTTTTATCACAAAATAAACTAGAACACAAGAGATGGACCAAAAATAAGTTTATTGATAAAAAATAGTGAGGACTCCAATCCTCTTTGACAACAATTCCAGGCTCCAACCTGTACAACAAAATCTTTGATTTCCTCAAGGCTCCAACCTTGAATGAGGACTCTAATCCTCAACTATCAACCTAGGTTCCAACCTGTTTTTTCACAAGGCTCCAACCTTGTGTGAGGACTCCAATCCTCTTAGGCTCCAACCCTTTCAATTTTCTTCAACTTTCAAGGAGACTTCAGTATTGCTTCAAAACTTCATCAAAAACTTCTGCAAATTGTCTCCAAGACAGGTCTACAAATTCCTCTCCAATCTACCTCTACAAAAACTTCAGGTCTGCGTCAACAGAACACAGGGTGACTTCCCCAACAAACCAAGTCCTCAAGTAATGGTCTTCAACTATGCTCCAAGGATGACTGCTCCAACAAAACAAGTCTTCAAGTAATGCTTCAAGATGCTGCTCAAAAGTGTTGAAATGTGTAACTATGTTCAGTCTTCATAATATCTATTGTAATCATGATTTTATATATTTTATATTAAGGAGAAGAAATTTATTATTGTCATTCTTGATGCATGGGTTCTATTACTGCTCAAACTGGTAGGGGTCCTAGGAGGGGATTCTATAGAGCAACTACTAGGTTAAGGGGCAACAATGGAGCAATAGCCCACTGTCACGTCAACTAATGCTCCCTGCTCTTTACGGATTTTCACTGATGGAGGAGATCCAGTGTAAGGGGAATCATTAGGAAGGATGGATAAATGAATGGATAGAGAGTGATTCTTAAGTCTATTCACAAAAGGGGTTCAATTAGATAGCTTGCTTGCTTCAAAAGCAAGGTGATGGGCTTGTTGACCACTACGTGTCAACTACCTATAGCAGTACACCCCGTTTTTTCACAAAAGGGATAGCGCTTGATCGATATGTCCGTGCCATTCGACAATCATCATTAGCCTGATCATATTATGTTTTAAACCCAGTCTGCATGTGTAAATTGTAAATAATCTTAGCAGATCTGAGTCATGTATGTAAACTGCCTAGGCAAACCTAATTTTTTAGTGATAATCTACGTTCCGGAAGGTTTTTTGTCTCACCGATCCATAATCAACAGAGTTTTCCTTCAGCCTAACCCCAAAGTCGGAATGAATTTTGTCATTAGAATCTTAGGGGAATCCTAGTGTGCTTTGAGTCTATGTAAAAGTACTTTGGAAATAATTCTAACTATTTGGTTAGGTTATTACAGATTGCTTGATTTGCTATATTATATTTGTGTCGCAGAACTGGGTAGTCTATGAGGGTCTATGTCAAATGGGTTTTCCCCCTTGAGATGTAAAATTGTAAAAGTCATGATGTAAAGTGTCTGAAGGGTTAGAAAATGTTTTAAACCCATCATAAGTCCCTAGGCTAGGTAATTTTTTCCAAGCCAAAGTTGCGAGATCCAAAATAAAAAATAAAAAAACATAAAAAAAAAAGATATAAATAATAAAAAATAAATTAAAAATACTAAAAAAATAAAAAATTTGAGAAAAAAATAAAAAATTAAAATAATAAAAAGTCAAATTTGAAAAAAATAAATGCAAATTTTAATTTTTAATATATTAAAATGCATTTAAAATTTCGACAGATGAGATTGAAAGGGATTTTGATCCTCATCGACGCTGAGATTAGTTTGACATGGATCACTCGAACTAGCTGTTGGAAATTTTTCCTTTAAATAGGGTGTTAGGGGTCATTTGAGATTTTTCGATCTGTGAGTCTTGTGCCGAAGAAAGTTCTCTTGTAATTTTTTTCTTGTGCAATAAAGAAAGACTTTGGGGTTGAAATCTTGCTGGTGTTACTCTTCTAAAATGCCGTAAGCTGTTTCATTTTTCTGCATAAATTTAATTTCAGCCATTGGTAATAGCTTAATGAAGTTGAACACAGGTATCTTGTTTACTCATTAGGGTTTGAATGGTAATAGAATTTCTAAAAATAATGGCAAGCATCTCCTTTGGATTTGGATTTCAGTACTGTTTTTTTCCCTCTTTATTGATAGTTGAAGTAAGCTGTGTAGGAAATCTAGATTGTGAAGATCAATGGGCGTTTGGGGAAGTTCTCGGTTGAACCAGCCAATTTCCAAAAAGCATTTTCTTGAAGAGCCCAGCTAGTTTAGATTCTGGGTTTATCATCTAAATTTATCTTTGAATGCATGAGAAGTTTTCTGAAGTATCTTATAGTAAATCTAAAATTCTGAAATATTTCTGTGGCTTATTGACAAATCTGTCTGTTGTAGAGTCGTAAATTTGTAAATATTGTAATTGATTTGTAGGGTTTTAGTTTTAATCCTTGCATATATTATTTCTGGGTATTTTTGCTTTTACTGTGACAGGTTTTTTGGAGCTGAGGACATAATCTTGTTCTGAAGCCAAATCTAGGCCCTAGAGGGTAAGATTTGGCCTCAACATCATTTCTGCAGAGATATCAGCGGATTTTTTAAATTTTCCGAGGGAATTTGAGGGTTTATCAAAGCTATTTTGTTGTTCGAGGGTTTCAATTTTAGTCGCTTTCAGATCTGGAAGTCTTTGAGAGGGTTTTGTTTGTATTGCAGGGAAAAATTTCTTGAAATCTTTTTTGTGAATTGGGTAAAACCCTTGCTGCTTCACCATCTCCAGATTTGTTACCATCTACATCGATTCACTTGCTGCTTGGCTCCAAAGCCTTATACGCTACCTGCACTCCCCCTCAAGTGCTGTCTTGCCATCACAAATTCACCTTTTCTTTGCGTCTAACCTGCGTCCTTGTCTCTCTGGCACTGTCACGCTGGCCATTCCTTCCCTTCCCCGCAGCTCCTCCTCCACATGCCTTTCCTCCCTTACCTGCTACGTATTTCATCCATTGTTCTGCCTACGCAGCTCAGAAACCTCTCGCTGTTAGCTCCACACCTGCAAAAAAATTGAAAATCACGCAGTTAGTATCTCCGCAGTCAATCCGCTGCCTTTCTCACTGCGTATCCAGCCTCATACTTGCCCACAATACTTTCAATTTGCATCTCGATCCTTCCTTCTGCTGCCGTCCAAGCATTCCTCACACAAACCTGCAAATGTAGCTCCCACCCAGCTATCCCTTCCAACGTCCTCTGCTCCGTATGTAGTCCCAATACGTAGTTAGCTTTGCACGCAGCTTCAAAATCACCCACGAGCTCCTGCAAATCCTCACGCTCTCCTCACCTGTGCACACACCCACAATAAAACAAATACGATTTTCTTATTTTCTTTATGTTAGGGTTAAATTTTTTTTTTTTTACGTATTTAAATTTTCAGCTCAGATTTTCATTCTGTTATTTAGCTTTACGTATCTTTTTATTTTTATTTTTACTTTTATGAAGTAAGTTAGATTAGTTTAATGTTTAGATTTTAAATTAAGTCTAGTTTTAGTTTTATATTTATTAAATTTTGCTTTAGTTTTAGATTTTGATTAAATTTAGTTTTAATTATATTTAGTTTAGTTTAGTTTTGTGATTTTAGTTTTTCATTTATTTTTAGTTTTGCCTAGTTTAGTTTGGTTTTATTTGAAAATCATAAAAAGCATACAAAGTTTCTTCTAGTTTAGATTAGATTTTAGTTTTATTTAGATTTTAGATTTATTTGGTTTTGTTTTGTTTGAATTTTGACTTTAAAAATAATAATAAAAAAAAATCCCAAAAAGCATAAAAAAGTAATCCTTAGGTTTTTTTATTTTGTTTTATAGTTTAGATTTTTATTTAGATTTAAGTTTTATTTATTTAGATATTGTTTTGTTTTAATCTTAAAACTTTATAAAAATTAAAAAAATATATAAAATCCTAAAAAAGTTTTTTTTTTCGAAATATTTTTTGTCGCTTTTAGTCTTAGCATATTTAGTCACGTTTCCAAATTTTGGTGTATTCTGCTAAAGCTAATAGATTTTTGATGTGGGGTTAATATTTATCATTTTGATGTGGTTAAACATGCTTAAATGTTCATTTGAAGATTAGCTATATGAAAATGATAACTGGTTAGCATTTAAAATTGCGTGGTTATTTAAAGCATTTAATCTTTTGAATTTTAATTGCTGGAATATTGTTAGGGCATTGCGCATTTATTGATTATCTCGCATGTGGTAAAATTAATATTTGCTCGGGTTATTTGATGATAATTGATTATTAATGGTGGAATTACAAAGTTCATATTTCTGCAGCATTTGATAAACAATTATTTAATCATTAACTCCATAAGGCACTGGTACATTGACTTCTAAAATCAATTAAGTGTTTGTTTTGCCTTGCTATGTCTCCCAACCTACTGGTCCACAGTTGGTCTTCCTTTGTCCCATAGGGTCTACTCCCCTTAGCCTCGAGAGATGGCTTAAACGGAGAGATCTGGGATTAGGGTGACAGCCCCCGGTCTACGTGTTGTCGTGACAATTTGTGCGACAACATTTTTTGGCGCTGTTACCGGGGATAGAGTTTTTTCTGTCCTTGGTCCTTTCCTTTCAAGCTTTTCCATGTTTCACTTCCTGTCCAGGTGGCAATTCCACTTCATATATCATTTGCAAGAGTGTATACTAGAAGACATCCAAGCAGTTTGTGCAATCCTGTTCCTGATCTTGAAAGGGCTCTCAGGGTACGATTACACAAACTCTCTTCTTGTACACTTCTTGTTAACCTTGGACAAGAAGGCCCTCTCTGATATCCATTTTCTTTTTACTAGTCTAGTTGGGCACGACATCATGAATATATATGCCCCTTGCGATTTTTCTAACATTCAAGATTATCCCAATGATCTTCCAACACTTGGGATAGATAAGTTGCCTAGCTTTCATGGAGATAACGTGATTAGTGCTAATTCAAAACTGAGAGCTTTTAGTATATGGATGGCTAAGTACGCAAGGTCTGCTGATTTCGATCATGAAGATGTTAGAATGACTTTTTTTATTATAACCTTGGAGGGTGATGCTCATGACTGGTTTTCAAAAAAGCCTCGGAATTCATTTAATTCTTTACGATCGATCATTGATACCTTTAAGGAAAAGTATGGAGATAAGAGAGAGGGAAGACACCTCGTGAAAGCTATTAGCATAATAAAAAAGAGAGAGAATGAAACCGTTGAAGAATTTAACAAAAGGTTTAATGATATCGTTAAAGAATTACCTCAAGATTATAAACCTACCGACAAATCTCTTCGAGATTTTTACATTGATGCCTTTAGTCCTGAGCCCTCTTATGAATCAAGGCGTGCTAGACTTAATGATTATAGGGATTGCCAAGCATTAGCAATAGAGCTTGAAAAGGACAAAGCGGCATCTGGGAAGTCTGAGATCCCAGGTTTCAATTAGGCTGCTACGAAACTAAAAGAACCTAAAGGAAAAGCGGTTCAAGAGCCTGAAAGCGAGCTTGTTCAGAAATTGTTCCAAAAGATCGAAAGCATGGAGATTAATCATAATAAGGAGAAAGCTACTTTACAAAATAGGTTGGTCCAAATGGAAAGAGCACAAACGCAAAATTTCCAACCTCGAAATAATAATAACATAAATAACAATTGGCAAAAGAAGGGTCAATCAAGTGAGTAGAGACCTCCTAATCCGCTTACTAATTTGGTCGATAATGCTCCGCCTTATTGTTGGGTTTGTGATGCTCTTCATGAAGAGGCCACTTGTCCCATCATTAGAAGAATTTTAGATAATGGAATGTTTGGGACAGGTGATCAAATAAATGTAGTGGGTAACAAGTTTCCTTTGTCTATGGATGATTGGATGGAGGTTAAGGAAAATAGTCGTGACATTATGAATCCCTCGTCAGCTTTTAGTATAAATAACCTTGAAAATTAAGATGACATTTTGGCTAAGTTATATGGTGAGAAGCCTTCTCTAGAGAAAATCATGGAAATTGCTAGAGATAAAGGTTTAACCTATTAGAGAAGGGATAAAGATTAGAGCAGGAGTCAAATTCCCCCTCGAACTTTTAACCCTGGTTTAAACTCTGGATTAGATGTCGATTTGGGAAGTTGGTTTAACAATGCGAAAATCTGGGTTCCTGTCTCCGAGATTTCCTAAATCCCTTCCCAAAAAGAAAAGTTACTAAAAGCTATTCAAGGTACTCAAGTAAATGTTTCTCAACAGAAGACCCAGGAAGTTGATTATCACGATGCTCCCATATATTTGCAAAGCTTAGATGCAGATAACAAAGATCACCAGCGTTTCTTTATCACTTTGTTGGTTAATGGATATAAATTTAATAATTGCATGTTGGATTCTGGTGCATCAGCTTGTGTCATGACTAAAAGGGTCATGGAACAGCTTAACTTAAGAGTTTCTAGACCCTACTATAATATATGTGCCATGGATTCTAAGAAGATTGAAGTGCATGGTTTGATCAAAGATTTACAAGTTCATCTATCAGTTTACCCAGACATCATGATTGTCATGGATATTGTTGTTGTTGATGTACCTGATGCTTGGGGTATGCTTTTATCCAGAAAATGGGCCTCTGATCTAGGAGGAAGTATTCAAATGAATTGGGGATATGCTATGATTCCTTCTCCTAGAGGTGATGGTTTTGTAAGACTTAATAGAGAGCCCGAAAAAAAATTTCATGTTGAAGATCCTAAGAGACCTCACAACGAGATAATTAAAGAACAATCTGACATTGGGAATTATGCTATCATGTTTAATTTCATAATTCCTCCTGATGATAAGATTAAGGATCTCAATGATAAAGTTTGGTACATGTACTTTGATGGTGCATCGAGTAGGCATGGTAAAGGTGCAGGAATAGTGCTTAAATCTCCCCTTGGTCACATTTTCAAGTTTGTCTATCGATTAGAATTGGAAGCAACCAACAATGTCGTTGAATATGAGGCTTTATTGTTGGGTCTTGAATTGGAAAAATCTTTGAGAATTAAGTTGCTTAGCATTAAGGGGGATTCTGAAATTATCATGCAGCTTAAAAATAAATTTACATGTAAAAATCAAAGATCAATGAATTATCGAAATGCTGTGTGGGATACTTTGGAACACTTTGATGCACTTGACCTTGAAGCTATCCCAAGAGAGCATAATAGTTTGGTGGATGAACTTGTCGTAGCTGCTACTACCTTCCAGTTATCTAATGAGCTAATTAAGGATAAGATCAAAATGGAAGTAATATTTAGACCGTCTATTCCAGATAACTTAGAGCATTGGCAAGTCTTTAATGATGAAAAACAAGTGAGTCGTTTTCTTGGTAGTCTAGATGAGTTTGAAGATTTTTCGGATAAATTCTGAGAAGGATGGACTTGGTAATCATGAGCATATCATAAATCCTACTCCTAGGAATGTGGTTGCCTTAGAGCAACACTTTGGTCGTCATGATTCCACGAAGTTGAGAGAGGAAAATAAAATGGACCCAGGCGAATATCTTGAGATAATCATTGGTACTCTTGTGAACACAAAGATTGCTAAAATTGGTAAAGGTACTAGTGTGGAGGAAAGAAAAAAGTTAACTAATTTACTTCGCGAATATCGTGATGTTTTAGCATTTTCTTATGATGAATTAAAAGGCTATAGGGAAGATGTCATGGAACATACTATCCCCTTAAAAAATGAAAATGCTAAACCCTTTTGCCAAAAGCTTAGGCAGATTAATCCTAAATTAACCCCTTTGGTTCAAAAAGAGCTTTCAAAAATGCTTGCAGCAGGAATTATCGCTCAAACAAGGCATTGGACATGGTGTTCCAATCTGGTGATTGTTAGGAAAAAGAACGGTACGATAAGGCTTTGTGTCGATTTTCGAAATCTTAATCTAGCATGCAAGAAAGATAATTACCCTTTGCAAAACATGGAGACTTTGTTGCAAAGAGTGACCGGTTCTGGAATGATGTCATTATTAGATGGTTTTTCTGGGTATAATCAGGTATGGGTTAAAAAGGAAGATTGTCACAAAACCACATTCACCACACCATGGGGTACTTTTGAATACATTAGAATGCCGTTTGCATTAACCAATGCTGGGGCTACATTTCAAAGGGCTATGGATTATGCCTTCAAGGGGTTAATCGGAAAATTTATTGAGATTTATCAAGATGATCTTACTGTATTTTCTAAAGATGGTATCAGTCATATAAATCATCTTAGGCAGGTTTTCGATAGATGTAGAGAATATGGGATTTCTTTGAATCCAGCTAAGTCTGTTTTTGGAGTAACCGAAGGGAAATTTGTTGGCCATATCATTTCTAAAGATGGAATCAAGATTGATCTTGAAAGAATTGAAGCAATCCAAAAGATTCATCTTCCTCATAATCTTAAATCCCTTCAGTCCTTCCTTGGAAAAACAAATTTTCTTAGAAGGTTCATTCCCAATTACGCAGAAGTAGCTAAGCCTATTCAAAGTCTTCTGAAGAAAGATGTAAAATTTGTTTTGCAAGAAGACGACAGAAAGGCTTTTCAGGAAATCAAATGCACTATTGCAAGAGCTCTTGTCTTAGTTAGTCCCGATTATTCCAAGGATTTCATGATTTTTTCTTTCGCTTCCGAAGATACCATTGCTGGTGTCCTGTTACAAAAGAATGAAGATGGTCATGAGCAGCCTATTGCTTTCATGAGTAGAGCGCTTCAAAATTCCAAATTAAAGTACAATACCATGGAAGAGCAAGCTTATGCCCTGGTCAAGTCTCTTAAGCATTTCAAAACTTATGTGGGTTATTCTAAAATCATTGCTTTCGTCCCACATTCTGCTGTTAAAGATATATTAACTCAAACTGATTGCTTAGGGACTCGCGCAAGGTGGATTACTAAAATACAAGAATATGATTTAGAGATCAGACCCACCAAGCTAGTCAAAGGCCAAGGCTTGGCTCAAATGTTGACCAAAGGTAACGAAAAGACTCTTGGTTTGTTTTGTCTTAGCGATCTATGTTCACCCGAGTTGCAAAGATTAGGAGAGCATGAGTGGTACAAGGACATTGTTTATTACTTGATGAATCTTACATGTCCTAACCATTTAGTTGCTCATAAGAGAAGGACTCTTAGACTAAAAGCCACTAAGTATTTCCTTATAAAGGATGGCCTTGGATGGAGAAATCCTAAGGGCATAGTACTTAGGTGTGTTGATGAAATTGAGTCGAAGAAATTAATTTCTGAGTTTCATTCAGGATTTTGTGGTGGTCACTATGCTGCTAGAACTACCGCCCACAAAATTCTAAGAGTTGGTTATTATTGGCCTTCAATTTTTTCTGATGTGCATAAGTTTGTTAGAACTTGTCAAGCCTGTCAACTGTTCATTGGGAAACAGAAGCTTGCTTCCCTGGCCCTGCAACCTGTCATTGTAGAGGCACCTTTTCAGCATTGGGGTCTGGACTTCATCGGAAAGTTCCATGAAAATTCTAGCAATGGCTACTCATGGATTTTGACTGCTACTGATTATTTCACTAAATTGGTTGAAGCCATTCCTGTTAAGAATGCCACTGAAAAGGCTATTATGGATTTCATTGAAAATAATATCATTACTAGATTTGGTGTCCCTGCTAAGATCACTACTGACAATGCCAAGGCTTTTAGTTCCTCAGAGTTTTTGTCTTTCTAGTTCAAGTATGGCATTCTCTTATCTCATTCATCAAATTACTATCCTCAGGGTAATGGTTTGGCTGAATCAAGTAACAAGAATCTCATAACCATTATCAAGAAGATAGTAGGAGATAATAAGAGATCATGGGATAGCAAAATCAAATATGCTTTATGGGCAGATAGGATCACTAAAAAGAAGGCTACTGGTAAATCTCCCTTTGAATTGGTTTATGGCTTGGATGTAACCTTACCTATGCACTTAAAATTGCCAGCTTATCAGCTCCTTCAGCATTTTTCTACTAATAAAGATGTTGTTCAAAATAGAATAGATCAGATTGTGGAGATAGATGAAGCTCGTAGGATAGCTTTTGATGCTATACGTAAAAATCAATCTAACATTAAGAAAAGCTTTGATAAATCCTCTCGATCTAGATCTTTGTAGGTTGGAGGTATGGTACTTCGCAAGAATGAAAAACCAGGAAAACATAAGAAGTTCGACAATTTGTGGCTGGGACCGTACATCATCCGAGACATTGCTGGACCAAACTCATTCCACTTGAGCAGATTGGATGGCGAACCAATTGATTTACCTGCAAATGGCCAAATGCTTAAGCTGTTCTTCAAAGATGATATTTGATGCCATGGGACATCCTTTGTATTGTATTTCTAACCCTACTCTTTGTTTTTTTCAGCATTTCCATTTCTGTTTTAGGATTAGATTTACTTTTCTTGTTACTAGATAGTTAATAAATGAAGAGCTTATATCTTTCATGTGCTTAATGTTATATGATGATTTTTTGAATGGACGCTACTTATATTTTGTTGTGTGTTGCATGGATGCAGATTCTGGATTCTCACATTCCTACAGTGCAGCAATGTGTCCCCAAGTAGAGTCAGATGTTGACCACTATGTGTCAACTACCCATAGCAGTACACCCCCTTTTTTCGCAAAAGGGATAGCGCTTGATCGATATGTCTGTGCCATTCGACAGTCATCATCAGCCTGATCATATTATGTTGTAAACCCAGTCTACATGTGTAAATTGTAAATAATCTTAGCAAATCTGAGTCATGTATGTAAACTGCCTAGGCAAACCTAATTTTCTAGTGATAATCTACGTTCTGGAAGGTTTTTTGTCTCACCAATCCATGATCGGCAGAGTTTTCCTTTAGCCTAACCCCAAAGCCAGAATGAATTTTGTCATTAGAATCTTAGGGGAATCCTAGTGTGCTTCAAGTCTATGTAAAAGTAATTTGGAAATAATTTTAACTACTTGGTTAGGTTATTACAAATTGCTTGATCTGCTAGATTATATTTGTGTCACAGAACAAGGTATTCTATGAGGGTCTATGCCAAACGGGTTTTCCCCCTTGAGATGTAAAATTGTAAAAGTCATGATGTAAAGTGTCTTTAGGGTTAGAAAATATTTTAATCCCCTCATAAGTCCTAAGTCTTAGGTCCTAGGTAATTTTTCCAAAGGCCAAGTTCGAGGATCCAAAAATAAAAAAATAAAAAAAAATAAAATAAATGATATAAATAATAAAAAATAAGTTAAAAAAAATTAAAAAATAACTAGAAAAAATTGAAAAAAAAAAAAAAAAATAATATATAATGTCAAAAATTTTTGAGAAAATAAATGCAAAAATTTTAATTTTTAATATATTAAAATGCATTTAAAATTTCGACGGATGAGATTGAAAGGGATTTTGATCCTCATCGACGCTCGAGATTAGTTTGACATGGATCACTCGAACTAGCTGTTGGGAATTTTTCCTTTAGATAGGGTGTTAGGGGTCATTTGAGATTTTTCGATTTGTGAGTCTTGTGCTGAAGAAAGCTCTTTTGTAATCTTTTACTTGTGCAATAAAGAAAGACTTTGGGGTTGAAATCTTGTTGGTGTTACTCTTCTGAAATGCTGTAAGTTGTTTCATTTTCTGCATAAATTTAATTTCAGCCATTGATAATAGCTTAATGAAGAGTGATGTTGAACACAGGTATCTTGTTTACTCACTAGGGTTTGAATGGTAATAGCATTTCTAAAAATAATGGCAGGTATCTCCATTGGATTTGGATTTCAGTACTGTTTTTTTCCCTCTTTATTGATAGTTGAAGTAAGCTATGTAGGAAATCTAGATTGTGAAGATCAACGGACGTTTGGGGAAGTTCTCGGCTGAACCAGCCAACTCCCGAAAATCATTTTCTTGAAGAGCCCAACGAGTTTTGATCCTGGGTTTATCATTTAAATTTATCTTTGATGCATGAGAAGTTTTCTGAAGTATCTCATAGTAAATCTAAAATTCTGAAATATCTCTGTGGATTATTGACAAATTTGGCTGTTGTAGAGTTATAAATATGTAAATATTGTAATTGATTTGTAGGGTTTTAGTTTTAATCCTTGCATATATTATTTTTGGGTATCTTTGCTTTTGCTATGACAGGTTTTTTGGAGCTGAGGATATAATCTTGTCCTGAAGCCAGATCTAGGCCCCGGAGGGTAAGATCTAGCCTCAGCATCATTTCTGCAAAGATATCAACGGATTTTTCAAATTTTCCGAGGGAATTTGAGGGTTTATAAAAGCTGTTTTGCTGTCCGAGGGTTTCAATTTTAGTTGCTTTCAGATCTGTAAGTCTTTGAGAGAGTTTCGTTTGTATTGCAGGAAAAAATTTCTCGAATTTTTTTTTGTGAACTGGGTAAAACCCTTGCTGCTTCACCATCTCTGGATTTGTTACCATCTGCATCGATTCACTCGCTGATTGGCTCCAAAGCCTTATACGCTACCTGCACTCCCCCTCAAGCGCTGTCTTGCCATAAAAAATTCACCTTTTCTCTGCGTCCAACCTACATCCTTGTCTCTCTAGCACTGTCATGCTGGCCATTCCTTCCCTTGCCCACAGCTCCTTCTCCTCACGCCTTTCCTCCCTTACCTGCTACGTATTTCACCCATTGTGCTACCTATGTAGCTTAAAAACTTCACGCTGTTAGCTCTGCACCTGCAAAAAACATTGAAAATCACGCAGTCAGTATCTCTGCAGTCAATCTGCTGCCTTTCTCACTGTGTATCCAGCCTCATACCTGCCCACAACACTTTCAATCTGCATCTCGATCCTTCCTTCTGACACCGTCCAGGCATTCCTCACGCAAACTTGCAAACACAGCTTCCACCCAACCATCCCTTCCAGTGTCCTCTACTTCCTACGTAGTCAGCTCTGCACGCAACTTCGAAATCACCCATGAGCTCCTGCAAATCCTCACGCTCTCCTCACGTGTGCACACACCCACAATAAAACAAATATGATTTTCTTCTTTTCTTTAAGTTAGGGTTAAACCTTTTTTTACATATTTAAATTTTCAGCTCAGAATTTCATTTTGTTATTTAGCTTTACGCATCTTTTTTTTTTAATGAAGTTAGATTAGTTTAATGTTTAGATTTTGAATTAAAGTTTAGTTCTAGTTTTAGATTTATTAAATTTTGCTTTAGTTTTAGATTTTGATTAAATTTAGTTTTAATTATATTTAGTTTAGTTTAGTTTTGTGATTCTAGTTTTTCATTTATTTTTAGTTTTTGCCTAGTTCAGTTTGGTTTTATTTGAAAATCATAAACATTAAAAAAATCATAAAAGGCATAAAAAGTTTCTTTTAGTTTAGATTAGATTTTTGTTTTATTTAGATTTTAGATTTATTTGGTTTTGTTTTGTTTGAATTTTGACTTTAAAAAAATAATATTTAAAAAATAAAAATAAAAAATAAAATAATAATAATAATCCCAAAAAGCATAAAAAAAGGTAATCCTTAGGCTTTTTATTTTGTTTTATAGTTTAGATCTTTTAGATTTAGGTTTTATTTATTTAGACTTTGTTTTGTTTTAA
>APFE030803977.1:0-11218 GCA_000404065.3 Pinus taeda
ATGAACATTGTTTTCTATAGATTTAATGAGTTAGATTTCTTACAAATATTATCATGCATAATATTTTATGCAGTTAGAATTTATTTTCAAGCATTAGTCTACTTTAGTGGTTGTTGGTCATTTTTATATGTCATCACTGCTCAATTTTATGTTTTGCAGAGCTAAAAGGCATCCTACAATTGGCCCTTTTCTAAAGAAACTTCTTTATCACTGACATAAGGATATAGGAATGAGTTCTTGACCAACCCCTAGCCTCCCCTTAGGTCATCGTTCTTTCAAACTATATCTATAGAGCATTTTTTTGCTCACTAAACTGTCTCTTGTATAAGCTTTTGTTTTACATCCAAAACTCATCTGAATTTGAATCCATTGCATGGATAAACTTCCCTAATGTGTTACAACATCCCCAAGACCCCAAGTATGGGATTGGGAAGAAAGTAAACCTTATAGGTTCCTTTAACTAGTTGTTGTAGAAAAACTCACTTTTTCTGTAAAATTAGGGTTTAATGCTTCTATGCCTTATTTTAGTTTGAAGTTTTTTTTCAATGCAAGTAGAGTAGACCTACTTTTATTTCAGCATGAGTGAATTCATTTTCCTCATTTTCATGTATATAGTATAGAATTTCTTATTGTCTTCCTATTTTCTGCAAACCTCAATGCTTCATTTAGAATAAACAATAAAATGGTCTCTATGTAACTCAATGTCTCCTTTGTTATTTCCACCTACATAAAATAAACAAGACGAATATAATACATGTTTCACACATAGTGTCAGTGCCTCTTAAGTTTGTATGAACCTCAGGTTGATAATTAGTGTCAAAACCTTTGGGAGTTGCAACATTATTGTTGCAATACATAGGGCCTTCACTTGCATCATCCCTACTTTTGATGGCTCTTAATACTCCAAAGTAGCTACCTTATTATTAATTGGGAAATTCCTTGTCAAGTGATCCTCTCCATAGATATAACATGACATGGACCACTTCCCTTTGGCTGCACCTACTAGTTTTACTTCATTGGAAGTCTTCCCCTTTTTATGGTCTTTCTTTTCCTTTCTCTTATAACTTTGTACCACCCCTTTATCCTTCCTATTTTCCTATTAGTCTAGGAGATTCTTTGTTATATTGATGAATAGTACAAGATTTTATACAAGTTGCTTCATAGCATCTTTATTTTCCCATGGTTGTCGATTGCTAATAAAGCTACACACTTTTTCCTTTACATGCACCTCCTTGATTTCCAGCATAAGACCTGAGAATTCCTTAATGCAAGTTTGGATCCTCTCGGTATCCTCTAACATGCTTGAAAAATCCCTTTCCACCCACTCTTGGTTCCCTAGTCAAAATTCCACATGCAAAGATTATTTGCGCTCGGTCCATGTCACAATTTTGTTCATGATATGACTAACTAGTAAATCATCAACTCGGGTTCTCCACCAAATGTTATTTTTTCCTATCAGATACATGGTTTCTAAATAGACCTTCATGGTTTCTAAATTGACCTTCATGTTTTCTAAATTGACCTTCATCTCTTCAGAGCATCCTTTCATCTATTTTAGCATTTTTTTATGTTGAGACACAAATTCTCTAAAACTTTAGCATTTCTAGTCACATCATATATATCTGGCTCCTTTATCTTCACCTTCATAGATGAATTTTCTAAATTCTACCCTATGGCCTTCTTCAACACTGTTATGGTTTCTACTTGATCCTTTATGAGTTCCACAAGTGAGCTCACCTAATGCTACCCGTACTTCATTTGATTTTCATGATCTTGGGCTTGGCTTACTTCATAGTCAATAGATTAGGAAACTACATCAAGGGCTCCCCTAATATTTTATATCTATGCTTGGATCTCTTCAAACTCCTTTCTATGGCTTTCCATGGTGTTTACCATATTTTCCAAGATTCCTTTAACATCTTGGAATCTCTCTAATAATTCCACCTCATATTCATGGTCCACTAGGTTAGAGCTAATGTTCACCATCATGGCTTACTTCCTTCTAACTTTGGATGAGACCTTGTTACAACTCACTTTAACTTTCCTGATGGAACTATACCAAGAAGTAATACTGAAAATCCCTTTCTCACCTACCAATTGATTCCAGAAGCCCCTTCCCAATAAACTACAAGAAGAAAAGAATCAACCTCTGCAATATTCTTCCATATTTGCATCTTTTGTTGAGGTAACTGCAACATCCTTCACACTTACTCAGATCCCTACATGGACCTCCTACTTTGCTTATTTTGATACCAACTCTTTTCAGTAAATAATTGTATTGATATCTCTTCAACTTCCGCTAGTATGCTAAGTGGTATCCTTGATATCCCACCTCTATGTAGTTAATACCTACTCTTCATATCAACCATGATACCATCTTTCTAGCTCTAGTGGGTCCTTAATTTACAAGGTGCCCTCATGGGCTTACTGTGACTCGTGAAACTTGCGACATTGATGTGTTTCAACACTACCTATTGTAGTATAGAGTTAATCCAACAAGACTATGCCTCACAATAACATTACTTAGATAGTCTCTCCATTATTAGTTAGTTAGAAAAATATCATAACCCTTCAATATAGTGCAAGTAAATATTATTGTTACTTCTACTTCAGTTAAAATTCATTCATCGTCCATTCATGAACATCATTTGGAAGACATTAAACCATTATTGGCATCATCATACACATGCACAAGATATAGGAAATGGTTCCTTGACATTATTATTTTATAGAATCCACAAGATTAAATCAAACCCTGAGTCAATGGGTTCGTTAGAACAAAGTACGTAACTGATAATAAAATGGTACCCAAGAAAGAAACCTATCCATATGATCCACCCTACACACATCACCTATCCACCAATATTGTCCCATTTGATTGAGTTATCCTTATTTCCTCATGTTTGCATGATCAAATACCACCTGTGATATTTTACCCTTTGTCCCAACTCTTTTCTTCACTCTTCAACCTATACTCTAATTTGGCTTAGTTCATTCCTTGTTTACTCCTGTCCTTCGTGTGGTTATATATATGTCACAAGGTCTCCATTCATGATACTCTTCACTTATGTCTCTTCACTCGTCATTAGGTCAGATTGCCACATTTATCATGCACCTTGGGTTGGGTTGACACTGATTGTCCCACACCGTCACATTAATATAATAATCAACCATTCCACTTGCTTGGTTGTTTCACATGTTGATTGGTCCCTTGTGCCCTTGGTTAAAATATCGTTTAGTTAAATGTGGCTTTGGTTGCTTTTTTGTTAGGTAATGTAGCTTAGTTTTTTCATGTGCATCCACTCATTGGTCTGAAAATCCTAGTTTCAGAGCTGACCCACCACTCTAATACTCGATCTCAACTTCCATTCCATAATTCGGTATTGAAAATGCAGCATGAAAATCTCAGTTTGACCTTGCCTTGGTCAAACTAGACTAATTTGAATTTTGATTTGAACAGAAATCTTGGAGGTAGTTAAATGAGGTGACATGGAAATTGTCAGTCAGTTAAATCATTTAATTCAAGTTGGGGAAGCTTGAGTTCAATTTAGTATGAATGATTAGTAATTTTTAGCAATCAATTTTAGTTAGTTTGAGTTATTGTCAATTAATCTAGTTCTAATTATCAGAAGAACTAGTGGAGGTCAAGTTGTGGAAGTGGAAATTCAACCACATGTAGTGATTGACCAACTAACTGATCAATCAACCCAAAATAATTGTTGCATGCAGAGAATTTGAGTTACGTAGTTGAGATGGAGATTCAAAGCTAGTATACTATGAGTTGTAGCATATTTCCATGTGTATAGGTGGTACACGCAGTCAAAGAAAGGACATAGAGGAATTGTGAAATTCGATAGATGGAATATCCTAAATAATAGGGGATAATTTCCTCAAGGAACAGCACAAGGAAATAGGAGCTTAGAGTGATTAAAAATTTGATAAGTTTTGGCCACATCCAGTAAGTTAGGAGGAGGGATAGACTATACACTTGCAGGGTGTGCTCAAGGTTTTGAGTAATTACTTTCCCCTAGATAAATATTTGTGCATGTGTGATCTTTTCTTTTGCATGTCTATGATTTGTGTTCTAAACGGTGAATTAAATTCCATAGGTTAGTAAAGTAGCTAGTCTTGTGATTTAGTAAATTTCATGAGTAGTTTCGAATATACATGTTAATTTCTACATGGTATGAGATCATGATTCACTATAGAGAATATATTTTGAATTTTTTCTTTGCAATAGGATTGGATTTTTAGGACCATTTCTAAAAATCTAGAAGGATGGATTTCTATGGACTAAGAGTCAAATATGCCCTTAAAGGAAGCTTGAATTATGTTTCTTGGAAGGACTGCATGGAGGAAGTGGTGGAAGATAATGGACTAAAGGAATTCATCAACAACGATATCCTGAAACTAGGATCATTTGATGCTCAGGATCTAGCAGAATGGAAGAAGTGTGTAGCCAAGACGAGGAGAATCATATCCGAGGGAGTATGAGACCATATTGTCTCAAATATTCATGGGAAAGAGACTCCATATGCAATGTGGAAAGCATTGATAGATATGTTCTAGAATAGTAGTGACCAATGGAAGCTAACACTCAAAGAAAAACTTCAAAATATCAAGATGCAGAAGAAAAAGACCATTCGAGGGTACCTGAGTAGGTTCACATAATGCCTTGATTAATTTGGTCAAGTTGGTGTTACGGTAGTAAAGGATTATTTGGTAAGCCTATCCTTTCTAAGCGTTCCTAAGAGCTCGCACAACTACCAAGATTTGGTGAATGGGAGGGAGAAACTACCAAATTGGGAATGCCTATCATCCAATTTGGTATAGGAAGAAATAAGGTAGAATACCAGAGATAGGACTTCATCCAAGGGTTTGGATGAATAAAATTGTGCCTTGGGCGGAAAGGAAAGAAAGGGAAAGGGAATAAATCCCATTCTAAAGAAGAATCTAATCATTGGGTCAAGAAGAAAGATTTTTCTAGAATCAAGTGCTTTCATTGTCATGAATTTAGGGACTATGCCATGAAGTGTCTATAGAAGAAGACAAGAAAGAAGACATCAGAAGGAGGAGTAGGTGAAGTCATTGCTTAAAAGTTTGATATTGATTTTACTCTCATTCCATGCATGGTTAGCACAGTGATGGCGAGCGTGTGGTACTTGGGCAGTGGTGCCTCATTCCATATGACAAGGAATAGATATTGTTTTAGTGATGTCGAGGATAAATTTCCCTAGATGCACATTCAAATGGGAGATTATGGGAGGTATAATGTGACCGATATTGGTACAGTCAAATTTCAAAGGGAGTTGGGCTCCCCTCTTAGTATCAAGGATGTGATGTTTTTTATAAGTCTAAAGAAGAATCTTGTATTCGCTGCCATTTTGGAATATCGTGGTTATGATGTGATATTTAGTGAATGAGAGGAATTCCATAGACACGTAGCCATGGGACATGTGAAGTATATTAGGGTTAGTGTGAACAACCTATACAAGCTAGATGTGGAGGATTGTGTTGCATTGTGCACAAAGGAAGAGAAGGTGTAGAGCTATGATTTCGGTGAAATTTGGCATAGAATACTTGGCCATTTGCATCATGGTGCTTTAAACATCATGCAACAGATAACCACAAGCCTCGCCAAAGGAGCACTAGAGACAAGATACATACAAATGGCGCACCTTGGGGAAGTACACAAAATCCACTTTCCATGATCGAGACAGCAGAGCACATGCAATTGTTGAAAGGATCCACTCTAATGTATGTCGACCTTTTTGGACAACCTCCAATACAAGGCACAATTATTTTGTCATTTTTATTGATGACTTCTCATGGAAGTGTTGGATCTTCTTCATGTAGAATAAGGATGATAGATTCTCTAAATTTCTAGAGTTCAAGGCACTAGTTGAGAAATAAACATGCAATAAGGTTAGGGCTCTCAAGAGAAATAATGGAGGTGAGTACTTATCAAATGATTTATACCAATGAGAATATTAACCACCTTGCATCTCTAAATCTATGTTTTACCTTTCATATGTTACTTAATACAATAATGAAATTACCATGCAAATTATTAAATAACAAATGGCATCATGTACATATGCGGGTTTATAAATCGAATGTTTGACTCTTTACGTTTGTGCATTTGGTTCCTTGCTTACTTTACCTAAATTTCATATTGTATATCAATGCAGATTTAAATGGCCTAGATCATTTCCCTTTTAATGGTTTAATTTATATCAACTTGGAGTTAAAAGGTTTGGATTATCACATAAAATTATAATACACAATGGAAATATTTGAATTTTACATTTGTTTTTTGAAATAAAATACTTTTTTAAAATATATTAAAAAATTATTTGTTTAATGGTTTTTTATTCGTGCTGAGAGAGCGCTCTCCATCCCAGGTATTGGAGGAAGATGTGATTTTCCTATTCTTGTCCCTATCTAACATTTTGTACTTAGTTCAAAGGTTAACATAAAAATAGGAGATGTAAAGAGACATTACTCATTATTAATTATTGCAACGATAATAACGACGCTTTGACAGATAGGGTCCAAAAGGTTGACATTAAGGAAAATAATTAAGATGTGTATTTATATTTTAAACTATAATTAATCATTAAACTAAGCCATAAGATCCACATTAAAGTCCATATGTGGACATTGAAAGGGCATAAAAATCTCTCTCTCTTTCTCTTCTCTTCTCTCTCTCTCTACTTCTCTATCTATCTATCTATATGCTATATCTATATATATCTACTATATAATATCGTATGATATATATAGTATATATATAGTATAATATATATGCTATAATTATATATATTATTATATAGTATATAGTATATCTAGTATATATAACTATATACATATATATAGCATATAACATATACATATAACATATACACATATAGCGGATAGTCATATACATATATATGGTTTCAAAAATTTTGTTAGTGTGCTTGATAAACAAATCACTCTTTAGATAATTTGCTTATCGAATTCTATCCTTAAATCCAATGATATAAATTTACTCGTCGAATTCAATTTAAATCATTGCATCGATAGGTGCTATTTCAGGGAGATTATGTCCTGTAACGTTACATCTAAAAATAATAAAATAACACTCACATTGACAACTTAAAAAATACTATATAAAAGGAGTCAATGTTTCTAAAAGCTCAAACCCAAACAAAGAATCCCCTCCGAAGACTTTGGATAGAGAATTGGCATTAGTTCCAGTTTCTCCAAACATAAGAGGATGGAAGAAATTGCATGAAAAGAAAGGAAGGAACGAGAATTTAAGCAATTACTATCACACTTAACTTTTAACATACATATGTATTATTTTTCACAATTTTTCTCTCTATAAGTAGTGAGCTTATCTCTTTTGGCCATCATTTGGATTTGGGAAGATCATATTGAATAAAATATTATTAGCATGTTACCAAATGTGGGATTTGTTTTTATGATGTAGCATTTTTTTAACACTGATATAAATAAAATTTACAAATTTTCGCTCGAAAAATTAAGTTACTAGGATAGAGTCCATCTTAACTTTGGATCTCCAACGCACTAAGAGGTAATCAAATATCAAAAAAGATGCAAACCTATTTGGGGTACAAAAAAATTGGGAGAAAAAGGTTTTCAATTTGAGATATTTTGAAATCCTCTTGGATCTCAGTAGATCTGAGTTAGATGGATCTATGTTGTTTTGAAAAACACACTAACAAAATGTTTTAACTATACGAACTTTTTTAATTTTCACTTGTTTTGATATAATAATATAGAATTATTTTTGTTTTTAATAATTTTAAAAATTGTACACAACTTTCTCTTGACACAAACACTTATAATTAGTTATTCATTAATACTTTAAAAAATGTTATATGTCTACTCTATATTAAACATTAAAGGAATTACAAATCTTTATATTGCCTTGAAATAGAAAGAGCCTACATATTAACAGAATAAGAACACACAATATCTCTCTCTCTCTTTCTGTGTGTGTGTGTGTCTCTATATATATTCTTATTAGTAATTTGTATTTTTTAACATAAGTATTATTTTATTAGTTTTAAATGTAATGATACATGACATCTCCCTTATGCCGGGTTGTAAACAGTCTCTTCATGTAAAAAAAATAATGTTAGCCATAAATAAAATACTTCAATTGAGGGAGATATGCAAGTCCTTCACTACTTACTATGGAAGTAGGTGGTAGTTTGAATGTAAAAATAATATCTCTTGGTGATCTACAACCCAATATAGGGGAGGTGCGTAGACGTAATGTAAGAAAGTATGCCAACATTTTCTAAATGTCAAGAAAAATATATATAGAAAAAAAACAAATGAAAATGTGAGCTTCATATGTTTTAATTAATATTAAAATTTAAACATATGTAAATATAAAATGTGAAATGTGAAATGAAAAATGTAAAATGTAAAATTTAAAATGTAAGGCACAAATATACTAATTTGATTAGAAGAAATTGGGCTATCTATAATATAAAGTTAACATACTTTACTTTCTTTAATAGGTTCTTTCTGTATATATTATCATTGATATAATAATAAATAATGTTGATTATTATTATTCCAATATATTACAATAAAAATCATGTCCATTAAAAGTATTATTACATTATACCTTACATATATTATTGATTACACATTGTGATATTTCTCAATCCTATGGATGGAGGGGGGGCGAGAGAGAGAGAGAGAGAAGAAGAAGAAGAAGAAGAAGAGGAAGAAGAGAGAGAGAGAGAGAGAGAGAGAGTAGGATAAAGAGAGAGGGGAGGAAGAGAGAGGGGGATAGTGATATATTTGACAGAGATGGAGAGAGAGAGACATGAGATGGGGGAGAGAGAGAGAAGAATATAATGGTAGAGCTAGAGAGAGAGAATAGGGGGAGAAAGAGAGGGAGGTGGGAGAGAGTGGAAGGAAGAGAGAGAGGAGATGAGAGAGAGATAAGGAGAGATGGATATAAAGATGGTGTTGGTGCTGCATTTTTGTCATTATTGTCATTGATGGACTAAGTAAAATATGTCTACCATTCAATTAGTTGTGTTACAGTTCATTGCATAAAGTAGAGAAACAAATTCAAATCCTCTCTATAAGGTATGCCTACAAGAAGGACTATTGTAATGAGATGTAGTTTCTTCTTATCAAAAGAATATATAACCAATAGATTATACTCGCTATCAGAGTTATTGTACCACCAAATATAATACGAAGATACAAAAGAGATTGTCACAACAACCAAAATTTTGAATGAATGACAAATATATGAATAAGAAAGTAAATATTGCAATAAAATGAGGTACGTCATATGAAGAGTAAAAATGGCATATAAGTTCCATGTACTCATGTTGGTTGGGAATGTTGAAGAGAAATCAAATGGAGGAAAACACATAAAACTAAAAATAATATATGCATTTTGTCTTACCATTTTATTTTTTCCACTAGAGAAAAATACAAATACTTGACTATGGAGGCCTTGAAGCAATATCTTCGATGAGTTAGTATTTTCCAAAGAAAATAAGTTCGATTTGGCAAGTTAGCTATCCATATGTCAGCTCCAAGAATGAAGATAAGTCGACCATGTCTAGTAAAATTTGGCCTTGTTTGGAGAAACTCAACTAGTATAAATAAGGATCACTTTGACCTCATTTAACCTTCACTCATCCAGGTAAGAAATAGAAGATGTTAACCTAAGGAAGAAGAAAATAGGTTCATATCTCATGAACCTAAAGGTGATTTTAGGAAGCAAGATTTTTTGTTTTTGGTTTTGTCCTTGGGTAATGGTTTTTGGTAAACTTTTGATCAAATTTTTTGATCAAATGTTGGCCATGATTGGATCAAATGTAGACCTATTTTAAAGTAAAAACATCAACCTAAATATTAGCATAGAAAGTGATAAAAGTAGGACTAATTCAGCCTATGATAAGACCCTAATTATGCTTGTAATAAGGATGCAATTCAGCCTGTGGAATGTTTGTAACCTCAATCTATGGTAGAGTGAATTCCAGCCTCCTATTCCATGCCTACAATTTGATCCCTCTATGGATATTGAGTCCTATGGATAGACTATTACTATCCTTAAATTTAGTAACATTGATGGACAAAGCTTGACCTCAATTTTCACGCATCTTTTAAGATTAAATCATTCTTGGAGACATCCTAGTGCATACTTTGGAGAAATTGCTTGATAAGACCTTAGACCAATTGGGACATTTATTGAGGAGAAATTGAACCATACTTCTTGAGGTTCCTTTTAAAACACTTGGAGACCTCTTGAAGTAGACTTGAAGCTGACTTTGGAGCTGAAATAGAAGCCTTCCTTATAGTAGAACTTGAAGCCTTTTTGGACATCCTTGGAGCATACTTGGAGTAGACCTTGAAGACCCCTTAGGTAATCTTTTGGAGCATCCTTAAAGAAGACTTTGGAAAACCTTTTTAGAGCAGTCTTCAACCACTTTTGAGTAGATCTTGAACTAGCTTGTTTGAAGAATATTTGGAGTAGCTTGAATAAATTTTGAAGTATTTTTGAAGTATTTGGAAAGGTTGGATCCTAAGATGATTGACATCCTAATATTGACCAAGTTAGTGACAATATTAGCTTAAGAGGATTGGTGTCCTCATATTGACCAAGTTGGTTACTCAATTTTTCTTAAGAGGATTAGTCTCCTCATTCATGGTCAGTTCCTTATAGAATTAAATTATTTGGGAGGGTTGGAGCCTAATTTATTAGAACAGGATTGCAGTCCTCACTATTATTTTCAAATAAATTTGGAATAATTTATGCTTCTAATAAAGAAAAATATTGACTATATAATAAACAATTGAAATGATCCAAAATTATGAAGGAACAAAAAAAAATATAGGTATAAACATAAACATAAAGATGCAACATAAATAAATCTTCATTTCATTAATATCAAAGAACATAAATATGCTTCAATAAAGAATGGAAAATAAACTAGCTCAAGCGATGGTAGCTTATCTTTGAGAAGCGATGTGGTAGCTACATGCCTATGAACTGTTTTATAATGAGGCTGAAGGGCCTTTATATTATTGAAAAATAAAGGTGTTGGGTGTGTGTTATATTATTTCCATGACTACCCCACGTGTGGGGAGTCCACAGGGGGGTGGTAGCCTCCCCTGTATGTTGTATTAGGTGCAGTAGGGGGACCACAGGGGGGTGGATTCCCCC
>APFE030803986.1:0-29686 GCA_000404065.3 Pinus taeda
TTAATGAAAATAATTCATTTCTTTCCCTGATGTGATGTTGTTATTCACTTATTTCAATACCTATTGATCTATTGAATGAAGCACTTAGATGATACTACATAGTTCTCATAGTTTCTTGGCTTGTATCATTTGACTATGTAGGTTCTAATTTTGGAATTTATCAGGCCTTTGCGCACATAGCGACAGAGCCTCTTTCTATCTACCAACACTCTTGACTCAGACTTATAGACGCAGTGAATATTGCTTTCTCAAACCCATAGTCATCAAGATCCAAACAAAAACTGAATTGCCTTCTACCCTTCAAGCCTCACTCTATTTATACATTCCCATGGTTCACGGACCATGGGTACAATCATGGTGGACTCGGAAAATATTGTTGTCATACTCAATCGATAAGCACCACGAAGTGTCAAGCAGCTACGCCCCACACTGAGACACACTAGTTACTATCGAAAGTTCATCAAGAGCTACAAAAAGATCATGACATTGATGGAGTAGTTGTTCGAAAAGGACACTACTTATTGCTAGATTGATGAATGTAACAAAAGTCTAGAAACACTCAAGGAAAATATGGCATCAGCTCCTATCTTAGTCTTTCCAAAATGGGGCATGAAATTTCGCATGCATGTTGATGCATCGTGTATCATGTTGGGTGAGATACTCACACAAGAAGGAGCAGAAGGAATTGATCACCCAATCATGTTTTGAAGTCGATGATTGTCCAAAGTTGAGAAGAACTACTCCACTACCGAGTGTGAGGGATTGGCGATGGTATATGGGCTCCAGCAATACTGCCACTACCTACTTGGAGGACACTTTAAGATATATACTAATCACTTTGTTCTAAAATACCTAGTGAATAAGACTGTGGTGGTTGTTATTATTTCAAGAATATGATTTTGAAGTCATCGTCAAGTTGGGACATCTAAATGCAAGCCCAGATCACCTATCCAGAATTGAGAATGGTGAAGAACCCACAAACCTAGAGGAGGGGCTACCTGATGCACAACTCTATGCACTACGCATTGCAGATGGCCACTTTGAGGATATCATCCAATTCTTAACCATTGGAACCGTGTCGCAGGGGTATTCATTTCAGTAGAAGAAATAACTAGTGATACGCATAGCAGACTTTACTGTCACTATAGGGCACCTCTACAAAATGGGCAACGATGAAATATTATGCCATTATGTATCAAAATTTGAGCGAGGATAGATTCTTACCGAAGCACACAGGGGGATTGTAGGAGGACATTATGCAGGACACACCACAACACATAAGATTCTTTGCGCATGACTATGGTGGCCAACTCTACATTAAGACTTCAAAGTGTACTGTCAGGCCTACGACATATGTCAATGGATTGGGAAACCTTCGTGGAGGGATGAAATGCCACCCAAGCCATAGTTAACGATGCAACCATTTGATAAATTGGCAATCGATTTTGTGGGGCCTATCGCACCTCCAGGAAAGACGGGGGTATGCTATATCATCACCGCAATATAATACTTGACCCAATGGGCATAAGCACAACCGGTTAAGGACTACACATCCACTATAGCTGCAAAATTTTTGTTCGAGAATATGTTAACATGATTTGGATGTCCAAAAATCATAATGAGAAATCGTGGAACATACTTCCTAAATGCAACTATCAGTGCACTCACTGAGGAGTTACAGATATATCATTACAAAAGCACATTATACCATCTACAGGCAAAAGGAACTGTAGAAGCTTTCAACAAGATCTTGGAGACTGCCTTGACAAAGGTATGTAATGCACAGTGAAACTATTGGGACTTGTGCATACCCGCGGTGCTATGGGCATATTGAACAATGTGTAAGAAGTTGACGGGCTAGACACCTTTTCGGTGAGAATATGGAGAGGAAGCCATCATGCCAATGGAGTACATTGTACCCAGTTTGTGAATAGCAGCAACAAAAGGAATGGCAGACTGCACGGATTTGGAAGAGAGGATCACACAACTAGAAGAACTTGAGGAGGAACGGTTTCTGGCAGGATTCCATCAGCAAGTATAGAAACAATGAGAAAAATCTTGGCATGATCGCCATATAAAAATATGCACGTTCAAAGAAAATGATCTAGTATTACTCTAGGACAACAAGTTTGAGAAATTCCCTGGAAAGCTTCAAATGGATTGGTTGGGACTCTATGTAGTACAAGAAGTCAAAAATGGCGGCGTGGTCCAACTTGCCAAGCTGAATGGAGAACCTTTCCCAGATAGAGTAAATGGAAATCACTTGAAGCTCTACACGGGTGGGTCATACCACATGATTAACCGATCGAAGGACAGTCTCACTGCTCTAGGTAGTTGAAAGAGAGTGTAGTACGTTAAATAAATCTATGGGGTAGCTCCGCGACAATCAAGGGGCGCATAGAATTGGTATGTCACCAAGGTTGCGGTTGCGCAACAAGTGTTGTACTACTGTGTGGACAAGTAGAAAGGTGACCATTGCTGATACTATTCATGACAAGATGTTTGAGTTATGGCAAAAGGGAGCGGGCGACGGGCAATTAAGAGATGCGGTATGAGCCAGATCTGGAATGATCTACTGCAAGCTTAATGTTATGCCACCAAAAAAGGAGGGAACTAAAAAATTTGAATTTCGAAACACTTATAAATCATAGGGGGCATCTACCAAACAATCTACGATTTTAAGGAAAGTAAGCTATTGTGCCTCCCCACCGATATGGAGTTTTTCATTATTTACACTCAAGAAGTAAGCCCAAGGCTTGTGATATGACTAATGGAGATGCACGACATTCTGGATTATATGGTGTCGATGGTCACAGGCACCGTGCAGAGTTCAGCACCACTGGTAGGGGATGTGTCAAAAATTCTTAACCATGAAGCAGAACTGGTCCAGATGCCACTACCTACCCCATGGGCTAGCTAACGAGCCATCAAAGATAAGGGAAAGCCTATAAATACAGAGCCAAATGATGGAATTGTGATTAATCATTTGTCTCTTATACACATTGAAGTTTGGGATCTCGTATATAGTAGCAATTATTTTGAAAAATTGCAACACAATTTGTAGTAGACAGTGTGTATATGCAACCACGAATTGGATACTTGGTGCATTGGCACGAAGAATTCCCATATGTGGCACCTTAGCTAGAGATAAAATCCTATGAGGGGGTGCTCTGTGTTAACTGAGTAAAGTAGAATGAGCATCATCAGTTGTGTGAATTAGTGAAGGCAATGGAGCAGGAGCTAGCAAAAGAGTTGCAGCAGATAAAGAGGGAACAACAACATGATGTGTGTCACTCACAGGGATGGTGGACTGTGAAGCCTAGGTAATGCATATCACCGCACCAACAGGTGACTCAGGATGAGTCACGATGATTATGTTGGGGGCCTGTTGGGTAGTGAAGGCCTCACGTAATGATTTTGGGGCTTAAAGCCTAGAAGTTAGGGAAATAATATTGTAAATCTCGAAAATGAGCAGAGTGTGAAATGTAATAGGTCGCGTCAAGGGGTTGTCTGCCCAAAAACAATATAGAATAATAAAAAGTAAGTCGGTCTACCCATGGTTCGCAGACCATGGAAATGTATAAATAGAGCAAGGCTTGAAGGGTAGAAGGAAGTTTAGCCTTTTTTTGGATCTTGATGGCTATGGGTTTGTGAAAGCAATATTGACTGCGTCTGTAAGTCTGAGTCAAGGGTGTTGGTAGATAGATAGAGGCTCTGTAGCTGTGTGCGTAGAGGCCCACTAGAGTCTACAGCTGTGTGCCCAGACCCTTGCAACTGGGTGCGCAGGGTGGATCTAGTTCTATTGATGGAAGATATTAATAAAGATAAGTTGTTTTCTAAAATATCGCGCATCTATTTTGTTTTGGTTTATGCATCTGTTATCTGAGCTTATATCTATTTATAATTTTGCACACTGGGTTTTATTGTTAAATGTTTTCTTAAGGACTATAACAAGAAGATCAGATCTATAATAATTTCCTTCACAAGAAAGTACACCTGCAGTTTGATAGTAGTACAGAAGTGGTGTGAGGCCACAAAATGGTTCGTGACCTCCCTCTAAACCACATCAAGACATCCTAAGGGTGCAGAAACCTGGTTCCAGCATCCTCCCCTACTACCTTGGGTGATACCTCAGTCCACGCTCTGCGGGCTGTTATCGAAAGGGCCAGTAGCTGCTGGATTTGTTTGGCTAAAAAATCTTCCGAACCTAGGTTACGGCCCCATCAGCCAACACCGACAACAAAGTTTGAGATACTTGTGGGATAGACTGATACACCTCACAACTATCGAGTGTACTTTCCTACAAGTTGGAGGACAGTGGTTCACAGAGATCTCAAGTTTGATGAGTAGAAGGTCATGCGAGTTTCCGTTGAGAGGGAGCTCCAACTGCAGGCTGTGGAGGAATTGTTGGTTCCTAAGGAGGAGAAGCCTTAGAATGATGCAGAGCTATTGCATGTAGAGGTTCGAGGAGAAAAGACACCCACTCAAGCAAAGTCTTCTAGAGATGGATGGAAGCGCAAAAGAGAAGTTGATAAATTGTTGGAGGATGCGAGAGAGAATGTGGGAGCACCATCTTCTCAGCATAGACAGAGGAGGTCACCTGAGAGGTACACTAGATACATGGCTCTTACTCAGGAATGTGCTCAAACTAAGCCATCTTCCTTTGAGGAAACAGTGCATCATCCAATTTGGGTTGATGTTATGGTGGAGGAGTATCACTCCATAGTTCATAACAATGTTTGGGATGTGGTTCTGAGACCAGAGAAAAAGTCAGTTGTGAGTTCCCATTGGCTTTACAAGGTAAAGCAAGTTGTTGATGATGGGAGGATCATGTTGCTGTAGTAGATTTCAATAAAGCAGCAAGATGCTGACATTTTGACAAAGGCATTGTCAAAGTGTAAATTCGATTTCCATAGAGACAAGATTAGGGTGGTAGATAATCCCTTTCTTTTTGAGAGGAAGTGTTGAAATGTGGCAACAAGAATATTCCAATTTAATTTGTCCTTAATTAAATTGTGAATTAAAATCGAATTTTGTCTTAACAGCTACTTGGAAATAATTAATTAACTTATTTTGACTTAATTAGTTGGAGAAATTCAAGTTAGAAGTCTTTCTAAAGTCATGCAAGAGTTATCCTTTAAATTAAGGAGATAAGCCTTAAATTAAGGAGATAAGGTTGAGTTATATTTGAGTTGTAATGAGTTAACTCATTTTACTGATTTAAGTCCAATTAAATTAGTCCCAAACTATTTGAGGAACTAATGGTCAGTTAATAGTGAGTTGATGCATGCATGCACTCAACTAGTGTACTCCAGTTAACTGAAGATTCCCTCATCAGAAACTCATGCATGTCTATTCCGAGAAAGACCCAGTTGAGGTTAAAGTCAAGGACAATGTACTATCAGTTGCATGTGTTTTCTTATAAAGAAAACTCACGCATGTAGTCAAGGAATCATTAGTTGACGATTGCACAATTCTAACAATTTGTGAGATCAGAGTGTTCCACTTGGTTGAAGGTGAATCATCCCAGAGGAACAACGCAAGGAAATCAGAGCTTGGAGGGTAGAGAGGAAGGCTTGAGAGAAGCCAATATTTCATGTGAGCATCTGTGAGGATTGTATTGAAATGTGGGTAGCTGTGAAAGCTAAGGCTTTGTATAATTCCTATGTATTTCCACCTTGTATGATAACACAGATAGTGAGGTTTTTTTGATGAGGCTTTCCCCAAAGTATTTTCATGTTTATTTTGCATTAATTCATCTTCTTTTGGTTATATTTTTTATCTCGATCTTTAAGCTTCCACATATTGATAGTAGAAGTAGGTTATAGTATTCTTCTTTGATTTATATTGCATTATCGGGTTAACCTACATACATATTTTCTACATCTAGGACAAAAGATGGCTAAGGCTCTCCCTGATTCCTCTTGCTTCCTTTTGATATTCATGGAATCCAATTTCATGGTAAGGCTTTGAAACATCTCACTTTTGAATTCCTCCATCATATTTCCAATTTCACCCTTGATGGATGAGTTGGAAGACGAGGTATTGGTCATGGGTTGACTACTCCTACCTTTTCTCCTAGTTTCCCTAGAATGGTTTCTAAAGACAATATTGATATCATCATGGGTTAGTTGGTACATATCTCCTTCTTCTAACAAATGCAAGGTATCTAGGATATCCTCCCTTAATCCTCTAAGCAAGACTAGCTTTAATGACTCAGGGTTAAGTGTGCACCCGGCCCTTTTGTAACTGAGTTGGAATCTTTCTTCATAATCTTCTAACGATTCATCTTGGCCTATGGTCATCCAAAAAATCTCTCCGTTAGTGTATTTTTACCTACAATATTCCCTATATTTTTTGTTAAAGGCCTGTTGCATCTGAGCCCAAGTTATGATGCTATCTCTAGTTAAACCCATGAAATAGCATAATGCTGCATCCTTGAGGGTAGATGGAAAGAATTTTAACTTTTTATCATCCTCTGTATAGTCGTTGGTTCAACATATAACAAAAAACTCAAATGGGAAGGTCTCAAGGTCCTCTGTGGTCAAGCCATGGAAATGAGGTAGAGCAGAGGGGCTTATATTCTTCATTTTAGTGTCCCAAATTGTTTCCCTAATGGGGAATGCACTCTCAATTCTCTCTCTATTTCCTCTGTCATCTTGGTTTTCAGCCATCGGTTCAGTAGGAATGGGTTCTTCCTCTTCCTCTTCCCCTATAGGTTCTTCAAATATGTCATGTTGCTCACCTAAAGGTTCTTCCAATTCACAACCACCGAAGAAGAGAGAAGGTTGACTGTTGGATGTAGTTGGGGTATTTGGAAAGAAATTTCCTGAATTATCCCTATTCCTACAAGGCATCAAAGGAAATGTTTTTGGGTTGGTTTTTATAAGATTTTTCTTTAAATCTGGAAAGTACTCTATAGAAAGGAAATTGTTGATTGAATGAAAACCACTAACAAAAAGGAAACTACTTGTTGAATTGAAATTGCTGAATGAAAGACTACTGATAGAAAGAAAACTACTTGCAAAAATGAGAAGGGGAGATGAGGGAGATGATGGAGCAAAAATTCCTAAGAACCATTGGATCAAGCAGGTGAAAGGAAAACAAATGGCTGAGATCGGATTGCGGGAGGGTACGTAGGTAGATGGGTGAATAGGGTGAAATAACATGATGAATGGCTGAGATTATATTGCGCGAGTAGAGTCAAGAGATGGACATACATGATTAATCAGTAGATGGATGGCGGAGATTAGATCACTGGCAAAAGAAATGTGTGGAAATGGCATCAGGTGATGCAATGGCGATCAGATTAGGAGACAGATAGACGATGGAGATTGAAGCACTTAAAGGAACATGCAAAAATGAGGGAGTGGGTTTAGAGGGCAGTAACCAATATTTTGTGTGCCCTTAAAGCTGTAAGAAACTTTCTCAAATTTCATGTGATTAGCCTCCCTGACTGACATGTAGCATGAGGAAACCACCCATTTTTCATGCCCCCGGGCGGATAACAATCGGACAAAAATCCACATGATATTGTGCGATGGCCAATCAGATCAGGCGAGGAAAATCAACGGTGAAGGTTTGACCGATATGGTTGGTAAGTGGGTGTGCGATAGCCATCAGATCTGACAAGGAAGATTGATGGTTGGGATTTAAAGTGCACCAAGTCGAATGCTAAAATTGAATTTGGGTGATGATTGGTCAGTTTGTCTGTGAGGTGATCTACGGTTAAAAACCTTTTAGACGTGGATTAACAACTTCTTCTTAGCTTTTCATGCTGAAGGAGAATGAAAGGGATGTGAGAGATCAAATTATGAGAAGAGTGCGAAGGAGAAGATGACCATTAAAGGAACAGAGTGATATGAAATGAGCTCAGTGACTATGTTAAACATCAAACTCCCTTTGAAAACCAAAACACTCTGTTTTTCGGGTTACTGCAGGGTTTCTTCCTCATGTCATGGTCCCAGAGGGAGGAGGTGAGGCTGAGACACCTGTGGTCAACGTTGTGGATCTTTCCTTTGCTACCATGCTAATTGAATGAAAGCATAAATGAAGAAAACTAAAACACAACTAATCTGTTCTACCCTGTTGTAATGGAAATGTAGCTACTTAAACAAATAAATAGAAAAACATGAAACTACTTAAGTAAATGAACAAAACCAAAAATCTATGCTATCATGTGGTAATGGGAATGAACTTATTGAAGCAAATGAACAATCAAACCATGCATCTATGCTACTTCTGTGATGGAAATGAACTACTTCAAAAAATGAACAGAATGCTATGCTACTTAACAATACAATAAAGAGGAGCTTTGGTTGCTAGGATCGGGCCCTAACCCAAGAGCTTCATACCTCTAAGTTAACTCAGTGCTAGCTTAGAATAAAAATGATATTCACTATAAAAACACAGTATTAAATCAAGAACTATTACATGTCTAGTTCTACAATCAAAAGTTTGAATTTTTACTAACTCTTGGTAACTGAGTACTGGTGACTAAAAAAAATGAGGTCCTAAGCCTCTCTATTTATACATCTGAATTCTCGAACAACTTCCCTCAAAATTAGGGAGGTACAACTCCTAACTTAATGATAAACTTGTGCTTTCACTTTGACTAGCTCGGTTTTCTTCTAGTAGGGAGGCTTGGCTCCCAACTCAAAATAAACTCGTAATTTCACTTGCTTGGTTGTCTTCTAGTACACTTGATTTGGCTGTTTGCACCTGCACTTGCTTGGCTACCTTCTAGTACTCTTGATTTTGTTGTGTGTACTTTCAGTTGATAGAGGGATATTTAAATGGAGGGGCAATAAATGAGGAGTATTTCCCTCCTATAATTCCTCTCCCTTGTCCCATTCAATTTTTACCAAGGTCTTTTATCATAGTTCCTCACTTTTATCTCCTTATCCCTGCATTTTCCTTTCTTTTATCCTTTATTCCTTCATTTCATGCACATTATACCATAAAGAAAAATATCCAACTCTAACTCATCTCATAAGCAAAATAAAATCGAAAGTATGCAATAAGTTGTGAGAATAGTTGGTTTGACTAAGCTAGGAGGTGAATTAAGGTCAATGAAGGCACATATAATTACTCAATGATGAGGCTCATCACTACTCGATTCACTTCATATGATCTAGCTTACAGAAAGAAAACTCTGGTTTCTATTTATTTGAGTATGATACTTTGATAATGGCATAACAATTGGATTTAGATGTCACCAAAGTACAGTAAGAGAGGCTACTCCAATTGAATGGCTTGGATCAGATCAGAATGTAGGCCCTCCTATACACTAAAGTTATACAATTGCAAAGGAATCTCTAGCATGATAGCCATATCAAGGAGAAATTTTTTCGAGAAGGGGATTAGTCGCTATTATATGACTCAATGTTAAATGATTTCCAAGGAAAATTGATTACAATATGGTTAGGCCCATTCTTGATAGAGAAATTTCATGACAATGGGGCTATTCAAAGTAGTACCATTGATGAGGAATGGATTCCCTTTCTTTTCAATGACTATAGGTTGAAGGTATACAAAAAACCTATGTCTAAGGAACAATTCAGCAGCAAAATCAAAGAGTCAATGTGATTGGAAGTGTCATATATTCTAGCCAACAACACTTCTAGATACTTTTTGTTTGAAAAAAAGAGAAAAATGAAAACAAAAGGCTTTGATTAAAACCTTTATGAGGCATCTGAGCCCAACTCTTCGGTTGCAAACTTATTTGGCGTAGCCCAGGACAAGAAAAAAGAGAAGAGAAATAATAAAGGTCCCAGTGTGAAAACCTCTCTTGAGGCACCTAGGGTAGGCATACAGGTTGGAAAATCCCTTTGAGGTAGCTTGTGTGTCTTCAAAATCAAAGAAAAGGAAAGGAAAAAGAAATAAACAAAGGAAAAACATAGGAAATGGATCTGCAACATGTCTGTTAATTTTTTTTGTCATTTGTACTAATGAAGATAGTTGCAAATTCCATAGCTATACGGCTAGAATTATCAGTATTATCTTCACTCCTCCCTCCATCCACTTCATATTCATCATCCACACTCATGTGATCACCCATATCCATCATCCCATTAGCTCAAAATTCAAGTTTCACCCCTTCTCTAGATTTTTATAGGAAGGACTTATAATTTGTACAGGAAGGTCCTAGAGTGCTATAGGAGGGCTGCGAAAAGATACAGGAGACAAATCCAAAGGAAAGGACATCCCAAAATGACCTTACAAAGGATGAATAAGGTTCCCCCACCATGATCCACCATCCATCCATCACTCATACATCCGAGTTCATAAAAAATAAAATTCCACTCTATCTTACCCCTGTTAAAAATTTATTGAAAAAACCCCACACAGAAAATTCTCTTCATTTCCACAAATCTACATCACCCTCTCAAAGTCCTAGAATTTTCCTCAATACCTTTTACATCCTCTCTCATCACCCCCATGCAGCTTGAAGGCCCTAGAATAAAAGAAAAGTATTGCTACATGAATAGAACCTCCTCCTATAGAAGCTTGTCTACACATCACAAGAAGCAATAATCTTCTTTTTTTCTCATCAGTAGGAGGTGATGAAAACGTATGAGGCAACTCTGTAGTAGTCATATCACTCCCTGTGGGACTCTCCACTAGTAGTATCAACCTGGAAATCAACAAGGTACCTACACACACAACAACCACAATAGTCAAATATCATAAGGAGCAATGAAGAAATACACAGGAGAAAAACACAAGAAGTCAATTCCCTTGATGACAATAATGAGGTCCAACTCCAACATGTGCATCCCTGCATTAGTTTGAATAAGAGGTAGGCACATGTATGGAAAACTCTCATCTCCTTCCTATGTGTAAATAACCAAAAGTGTGTAAATGTCGAGAGGAGGTGTCATAATAAGTTGGAGGTGGCCTGTTAACTTGGCCACCCTCAGCTAGTAAACAAAATGTGATGGTAAGCACTCATGCAATGTGGAGGAGTCACACCAGTCAAGTTGGGATCACATAGAGTGGGTGGTGATTAAGGAGATAATAATTTGGGTGGGGACAATAGTCCAAAATAGGATACCTTGTGTGACTTCCTGGTCATCACAGTGCTCCAAGCCTACACCAAAAATGGCATATTATGTACGGGGGCTTGAATTATTTTGAATAAACACTCATTTCAAAAACAATTAAGGAGAGGATGAGCTTGAGGTTCCATCGAGGAGTTTTAGACCCTTGTTCTACCATTTGTATGGGAGGGAGCTATAGGCAAGCATGAAACTGTTATAGGAAGGTTGAGAGACCGCTATAGGAAGACAAAAGGGTGCAGGAACACTACAAAGGGTTTCATTTCTTTCCAATTTATTATCTTCATCCCAGAACTCATGGTAAAAATTAAGTGGACCATCTCCTTTAAATTGCAACAGTTAAATTGTGAAGTTGAAAGATCTTTTAAGGCTATAGATTTTAGGGAATATATGAAATTATCATCGACCGAGAATTTTAACCCACTATTTGCATTCAATTATACACCAAAGCTATTATAGGAAGTATCTCTCCTTTACTTAGATAAAAACATAGAGAAACGATGGGGGGATGATTTAATAGAAGGGATCCCTTAGATACCAGATGAATCCATTTACACCCTTATGTGGTAGACATTTTTAGAAGACATCAGTGGCTAGGTTCTTTGAACTGTTGAAAGGATATGATGATGGCAATGCATTTGAATTTTCCATGGCACTGGACTCACAAACAAAAGATAGTGCCACCACTATGGTGAGGGGATTAGATATCTTACTCAACCTCGAGCTAATTATTAGAGTAACAACCCTACCCCTAGGGATGAAATGGGGCGGAGAAGACAAGACCACTAGTGGCACTTCTAAAAAGAACTTCGTCACTGCCAATGAAAATCCTGTCGAGGATAAGAATGGAGTTAGGAGGGAAATCCTATCTTACCCTTGGGATGAGATGGCCTACCATATCCTGAAATACATCTCCTATGAGGGGAGCCCAAGTGTGGTCTATGCCTACCATTTTATATTATTTCAGGAACAAATATTTCAACCAGAATTTCCACTGGCTCAAATATAATATACCACATGTCCTCCTACACTCCATTAGGGACATGAGTCAAAAAGTGAGGGGGGGAAATTCCAACACCTAGGCCAGCATGGCCTCATTCAACTAATAGTGGTGGATGCCTTGAAAAAACTGAGAATCCCTATCCTTTGGTCCAAATTCATAAACATGGATAGAGAGGCCTTCATTGACACATAAAGACTCACATGAGGTTAGGCCCTAGCCTCTGGGGTTGGAGGAAGAGAGGAGAAATAAGAAGAAGAAGAAGAAGAAGAGGGGACTAAGGCAAGAGAGGAAGAAGTTGTAGGGTTAGAAGAAGAGGAAAGAGAAATAGATGTAGAGGTGACAGAGGAAGAACCAAAGGTATATGTAGAAAAAGATAAAGATGAAGAGGAAGAGGGGGATAGAAAGGAAAAACCAGGTCCTGAGAAAAGTACTAAGCATAGGTATCCCCAGAGAAAGCAAGTTTGTCTCTAGGACCCACTAAAAAAGAGGTAGTTGCAACCTTATCTACCTTGAAGACCCCATTCAAACCTAAAAACAAGAGACAAATGAAAGCCCCCCTATAGTTTAAGACAAGGAAAAGCACTAGGATCAAGAAAGTAAGGCCCAAAACTCCCACAATGGCCCCTATGACAATTGAATGGTCCCCAAGTAAGAAAGAGGAGGTGCGGCCAACTGAAAGAAAAATTGAAGAGGTGATTTGTCCAAAGTCCATAACAAAGCCTCCTATAGAATATGTAAGAAAGCCTATCCCTAGATCAACCTCCATGAAAAACACAAGACACTTACCACCCTCCAATAAGAAGAAAAGGGGATGCTACATGAAGGGTAGAGCATATTATACGAAAAACATAGTGTGTTGTACGAAAAATAGAGTATTCTATAGGAGGAACAAAGGATGACACCTGTAACATCCTTGGCGAAAATTCCATGTAATGAAAGTTAAAAATAATAACCACATTTGATGGGACACGTACTCCAAGATGAATGTTCGGAAAGACATCCTAAGGGTGTTCATTTGGTTCATTATGTTTAAGGAAATTGGCAAAGGAAATGCGTAAGGATTCAGAAAGGAAAAATGGATTTTTTGGCACAATTATTTATGAAAATAATGCAAATTAGGAGAAAATGAAGGGGAAAGTTCACAAGTTGCATGTGAGGAGGAAAATGGAGAAAAAAAAAAAAAAAAAGAATAAAATAGAGGCCTAATTGACGAAAATTCTTGTGAGGATATGTTGGTATTGTTGTAGTGTTTTTGGAGCATCAGTGTACCAAAAGACAACCCCTTACCAGTATATTGTTCCCTCCAAAGGACCACAGTCAAAATTGGTGATGTCAGTGGACAAATGTAAAGAAAAGAACATTGTAAAGTAGTGGAAATGATGCATACATGGACATAAACTAAAAAAAGAGGTACATACAAAACAATGCTCGAATGGAGCAAACACATCAATAATATATGGAAAAATATCCCTTTATTGATTGCTAGTGGTAGAGGTTGAATACAATTAGAATATTAGACATTTGAAGATAATTCTTTGAGCTATGGAGATCAAAAAACCTCAGCGAGGGGTTTTCTTTCCTGAATATCTTTGCAACTTCCTCCTCTCTATCAAAGAAGTGTGAAGACTCTCTAATGGTGGGTTCCTCTTCTCTCATTAAGATGTTGAGTTTCTTGGAAGCAATATGGCCAACATGCTAGTGCTCTTCATATCCTTAGATTCAATAATGAAATGGTGGTTTGCTAAAACATCAATTTGGTTAGAATAATAATGTATCATTCTTTGGTTCTCCCATGCATGTTTATATATATTTTTTTGAATCCTTATTCCCTCTCTTTGTACATGCATGATAAAGACACATGAGTAGGATAAGAGGATTCTATTAAGGGCTGCATAACTCTAAGGCAACTCAAAATCTACTATAACTGATCGCATGTCAGAGAGTTGGCCCCAAGTGTTCTAAGTTGTCCCAAATCATTGAGTCATCCTCTTCTACAACCGTGTAGATTTTGGAGGTTATGTCTTGCACGCACATTTATAGAAGAAATATATGCACGACCTTAATTGTTTTTCCTTTATAAACTTTGGACTTTAGGATAACTTTGATTTTTTAAACTCGTCATATATTCGATTGGAAAAATGTCCACATCTGCATTTTGGTGGACACTTTTAATGTCTTCTGGATTGTACTAGCAGGTGTATGTTTTTACAATATTAACAGTTGCCCCCTGATGTATTAGGTTAGGAGAAAATACATAGCTGAAATACATCACATTTTCATTTCTATTGGAGAGTCTGGTCAACTTTTTGAAAGAGAGGATAGCTTGTTGTGGAGATGAGTAGAGAAAAACCCCTTGAATTAGTATCAATGATACCCATGCTATGGTGAAAACCTATAAAAAATGGTGTGTCTGTATGAGGAAGGCATGTCCCATGCTCATTATGATGGATAATTGGAACTGATTACAATCAAACAAAGACTATTTTTTTTTCCATTCAATGTGGTGGTTGTTGACGTTCTGATAGCTGATGATGATAATTGTTGATGCCATCAAGGGCGATTTCTAGTCAAATAGGAAAAATATGGTTCCCCTATGCATAAGCCAGGTGAAGCACTATTGATGGGTGTTGCAGTATGCATAGCTTCAGCTGTTGGTACCTCCCCCATATCATAATGTAAGAAGTGTTTAATAAGGTGCTTAGTGATGCAGGGGTCATCAACTAAATGAATGAAGTACAATAGTAACTATGTACAACACCACCTTGACATGAATGCCTGAGTTGATGTCGAATGTCAAGAGGACCAATGACATCATTGGGCAATAATGGTTCCCAATGTGCCACCCGAGGATATCCCTATTGAAGGGGGGAGTATCCAAGGTACTACCTCTTTCCTAGAATACCTTTGCTGAAGTCAACAGGGATGGGGTGTCAATCAATTGACATGGTGAGTTGAGAAATCAATGTGAGATATGAACATAATGTAATAAATTGGTTCAGATAGGTATGATAGTTAGAGATATCAATATCGAAGGATACAGATGTTATACTAAGGTCAAAGCTTGATATGAAAATGGTGATGGTCAAAACATGATTTTTGGTGATCTTGGATTTGGTAGGATTTTTGAGATGGGTGTAAGTGATTTTTGATGGACGTGTAAAATGTGGGCTGATTTTTTGGTGAGTTGCAACCAAATTTGATTAGAGATTCGAGTAGGTGAAGGCCCTAAATTGTAAAAAACAAATGTGGATTGGAGATTTTTTTTTTTTTGAAAAGAACTTTGTACACTTGCCAAAATAATAGAGGGTGGTTTGGATGTATAACCACAGATACGGGTACCCCGTGATGGTAGTAGCCTGTGTAAGGGTGTGGTGCATTTGTTGAGGGTGGGAGCTCCATTGTTTGGTCTCCGTGTTGGGTGGGTGAGGTGGATGAAATGATACAAATGGGCTATGTGATATGGATAAATGATAGGCCAAATGTAGGACATGGAGGTGCATCCATTTAGTGTTTTGAGAGGGCTCGGGAAATGTGGGGTATGCATAGATAATGAGGCTAAACTTCAATATATGCATGTGAGATGGTTCCCAGGCTGGAGTGAGTGGTCATGGCTCCTTTTAGTGAAGAGCGATCTACAACAATGAAGGGTGCCATGAAGGGGGGCTTCTATCGACCAACGTGAATGTTTACCATATACAAGGGTGAGATGGTGATAAACATGGTCAATATAATGATGGACCTTATGGTGAATTTTGGAGAAATGATGTCAAGATATGCAAATATTTTAGGAGGAATTCTGTCATGCTGAGTGGAGAATGATACATACACTTGTTATTTGTTTATCGGGTTGTTGGTTGACATAGACCATGTGTGATGTTCCTACAATGGATACATGCAAAACCCATAGTGAAATCTTTGTTGAAGACATAAATATAAATGGAGTTTATTTAATTTAGATATATGGAGAAGTACCTGACCTATGTGAGAGGCCAAAAGATGATTTTTTTCATTTATCAGAATAGAGGATTCCATGATGAAGATGTTGTGGGAATGATATTCACAACTCTTCTAGTTGTGTAAACAAAGATCCCAAGATTCTACAATGTAACCCAACATATGGAAAAAAGGGTGATAGGGAAAAAGGGCCCAAATATCACTCATTTGCATTGTTGATCTGCGAAGGTTAGAGAGGATTTTCAGAGCTTTTCATGTCATTGCGGTCAGCCTGAGTACTTGAGAATTGCATGGAGAGATCCAAATAAGAGCTTGACCCTTATAATTTGTAATTGTAAAATTCTAGGTTGGATAGGTCATACAAGGTTCCCCTATATGACCTCTTTCAGGGTTAACCTAGCTGTCCATGTGCGGAACTAGTCATTAGTCACACGGTCTTTGCACAAAACTTGAAGCTTTGCAGAAAAGCTCCACATAAAATGTATACTGGGGGTGATGGTGATGGGAAGTGAAATGATGGGGGCCAAGTTTTTCTAGGTGATTTTTCTCCTCAAACACACATAAGATATATAGGGGTCCTTCTTCATCGAGTGGGGCAGTGGGTTATGGAGATTTTATACCTAAGTCCAACACATCAGGGTTTTCATTCATGAGTTTATGTATGAAAATCAATGCTTTTCGGAAATTAGGAAGGTGTGGGTACCTATTTGTATGATGAATTTCCTCGTATATTATGCATATATGTTGTTGGAATCTAGGTTTGATTTTTTTGAAACCTCAGTAGGCGAGTGGTTTTGGTAATGTGTCCGCAGTTCGAAGAAGATGTTCACTAGATGAGTAGGTTCATCATGCATAAAACATGGCAAAGTAGAGGATGGGTGTTTCTTCTTACGCTTCCTTCATGTGTTGTAGGTAGGTTTTTTAGAGCATGAAGTTGCCTCTTCTTGAATGTAGAAGATGTTTTGTCATTTATTGTCCATTTAAGGGTTAGTTGGTGCTATTGGCTCATTCATGTTGGTTTGAATGAGTGTGTTTAATGTTTCTCATTATCAAGGGATGTCAAGACAATGATGAGTATAGTGCCCATGTTTTTCACATATATAGCACACATGGATGGTATTTACTTATTTTTTATGCAAAGGTATTGGTTTTTCTCCTTTTGGTGGAGTTGCGATTGGCGATGATTTGGTGGCATTCATGACAATTTTTAACTCATATAATTAGGGGCATATGTGGGTTGGGTGCTTGAACTATTAACATAACGTATAGGCTTGTAGGGCCCTAGATGAGTTTGAAGACTCTCCCTTTTTACCATTTGTTTAGCCTTTTGGTTGGCCCCAGTTGGTATAGGTGTAAGACAGTTTCAAGTAAGGGTGGTTCCTTAAGGTGGAGGTGTAGGGATATTTCCTACTAGAATGTGTCCAATCTTGACCATCATGGTCATGGGGCCCAGCTACCAAAATGGTATCGCGAGAGACATATTGGTAGTGTAAAAGTTGCCATGGCTTGATGTGAGACAACACTAGGTGCGGGGGCATAAAAATGGGGTTTGTGTAATGGACGGAAGTAAGGTAATGAATATATCAGTTGTCAGGGTTGTGGTATCTGGTACTAGTCTCAAGTTGGAGGTGGTGTTTGACGAAGTCATCATGTACACCAGTGATCTAGTATTTGGGACAAGCTCTTTTCTTACTGGAGGGTCTCTTAGTAATGTTCCTAAGAGGGTTTATGGATTAAATTGGCCTGGGCTGAGCTCATTGTAAGTAGTGATCACCTCATGGGAGGATGATGCTAAGGACAACATACCATATGGTGTGGGTGAAGTTTTCTTCTCATAGTATGTGAGTTGATCAATGGTAATTGCCTTCATATTGTGGGGAGACATCATTGTTGTGAACACTGATGAGGCGACTATGAGCATTTTGTACATATAACTTTGACCTAGGAGGATGTTGTAATCCAACTGGGTGTCGAGTACTTCAATGTTATTAACAAAATTTTTCCAACCAATGTAACTGGAATGCTAGCGTATAAACCAACCAAGGTTGAAGGGCGTCTGTCGTATGCTCTGAGTGTTATGTGATAAGGCTTAAGTTCAAGGGTTCCTAATTCTTCCCAAATGTATTTGGACATGATGCATGTGGAATCCCCTTCATCGATGATGCAATGATGGATATTGATATTCTAGACTAATACAGGGATTTGGAAAGAGACAACTGAGGGTAGCCATGGAGTAGCTTTGTTGAAGTGAAAGACCATGAGGCCAGCATATGATGGGTTGATTGTTCTTAGAGTGGAAAGTAGGGATTTCCATTGGGTTTGGCAAATTTGTAGGACTTCAAGCACTAACATAGTTTATGGTGATTGTACTAAGTTATTGACTATGTTGTAGCTATGGGTTGCTTTCAAGTTGTGTGTTGTTGATTGTAAGGGTCCTTAGACCATTTTCAGCATGGCTTCTACAGAATGTCAAGGGATGGTCAATGACCCTATAGGTATTGTCGTAGCTGAGGTGGATGGATTGGGCTCTAGGGGAGCTTCATAAGTTTGATTCTTTTTTAGCAAAAGGATATCTTCCCTAGTCATTACAATATCATGATTAGGGGCATTGTGGAGGTTCCATCTAGATCGATGAGTGTGGGGAATTTTTTGTTGGGTGTTAATGACCCCCTGATGGGGGAAGGCATTGAGCATCATTCCAACTTGTTGAATGCCTTGCCCCCTATTTCCTTGTATCCTTTTTAACTCAGGAAGTTTATCACAGTGGTGGGTATAATGACCATACTCTCCACATATAGCACATGCATGACTAGTTCGCAGACTAGTGTTCTTACCCATTTATGTTTGTTATTGTTGGTTGTACCCTAGTTTTGGTTCCATTTGGGGTTATCCATTCTTAGTGCCCTTGGTTTTTGCTTTTGATTTCTACCCCCCTACTCGGGTCCTCCCTTTGGATTTCTTTTTTATTTTGTCTTAGAAATGTTGGAAGGATTAATTGAATTCATTTTTTCCTTCAGTTATTGTTGGGAAGCGAGAGAAGGTTGGACTACATTCACTCATTAATTATTTTTTGTTGGCAGGATGTTATTTTATTATGCTGGAAAAGGAGAGCATTATTTTCCTTTTCCCTAGTTAACATATTGACTTGGTTTTGTCTTACGGGGTCCTGACCCAAGTTCAGAGTTAGTTGTGCGAACCAACAAAAACCTACACTATTGGCCCTTTCAGCAAGAACCTGTGTAGCATAGGTTGCAGTGTCACTGGAAGCAGTATGGGGGGATGTTGGAACCAAGTTTCATAATCTATAGATCAGTGTGACATATTTTAGTGCCCTAAATCTGCCTTCACATAGATCTATAAGCCCATAGGGCTTAGTACTGCAATTCTACTAACACAGTCTCCAAACCTTGGCAAAGGTCTACGATTAGAATTTGTAGACCTGTATTAGTCAATCTATCCAGTTACACGCATCAACAAACAATCCTAACTTAGGGTTCATGAAAATAAGCTTACATTATTAATAAACATTAGATAATACATTAGAGTCTTTTTGAAATAACATAAACATGCTTGCGTAAATCAGCTAATAGTTATTAAATAGAATTGTACATCATTAAATAAATATTTCATAAACACATTATTCATCCATGACATATATCATAAATGGAAGTAAACAAAGATAAACAGATATATGCAAATTTTCTTCAATAACTTTCATTATTTATCTTCAATTCAGACTTACAGACTGAAGACTACCCTGTGCACTCAACTGTAGGGGTCCATGTGCTCTGCTACAGACTCTACCTATGCCTTTGTGCACTTTGTTGCATAGCCTTTCTCTCCTATCAAACCCACTTCTCTACCTTATCACTTATCTTCTATTTACCGATTACTAACATGATATCATATACATCCCTTAGACTCTCTAGGACATACCTATTTATATCCTTTTACATACAATCCCATGGTCCGTAGACAATGGGTGGGTCTCAAAGCTGACTCAAACTTTACATAAACAAGTGGCTAAGACCCATTTGACCACTAACCATCTACACACTCCACATCCAAAAATCCTGGAGAATTTATATCATTTAAAAAAGTTACATCAAAATTTAGGTTACCTTAACCCCAAAATTGACCCAAGGGACCCCATCCCAACAAGCCGCCAAAACAAAGAGCATTACTCATCCTTGAATCACTCGGCTAGTGGTGCAATCTTCCTACAAACATCCCCCGGCTCCACCTGAACTACCACAAGCTTGGTATCTCTTGGTGTGGCTTCCTGCTTGACCTTTTTGACTAATTTCTCTATAGCTGGTCCTTCTGCGGCCAACCTCATTGTCTGCTATGTCGGCTACAAGCCCTTTAACTGATCTTCGGTGGTTATCATGATCTAATAAGCTTGTTCCAACCATGGCCCCAGCTTGCCTTTTAGCAAGGCCTCCTTCTTCTGTGTCACCTCTACTTGCGTTAGGAGCTGCTTCCCCTCCTATAATTTTGCAAGGAATTGTGATGGAGTGCATCGTTGCCCTAACTTTTTCATACTATTTTTGTAGCTACATGATCTCTCTAGTCAGTGTCTATGGGTTTGGATCCTCCTATAGATTTTTTACCAACTCCATAGCTTGCTCAAATAACACTATGCAGTGTGCAACTGTGGCATCCAGAGTGGCCATCCCTTCCTTGATCGCGGCTCTGTGCTACTCCCTGACGTATGGAACAGTTGTGGGATACATATTCAATTGCAGCTCATTGATCTTCCTATTGAGTACAAGTTGAACTCGGTTAACCTCAACTTTCACTTCGCGCACACGATCAGCTAAATTTCTAATATTCACTTCTGGTTGTGCGTCCTCGTGAATATGAAGCTCAGGCACTGTTCTGCATGCCTCCATGACTGCTAACTCCAGTCATGAACTCTGCATGTGGATCATTTCCTTATCCTACAAAACCTATGTATTTTTAGTGAACAACTGTTGATTATTAACTTTGATCTCACTGATAGCACTAAGAGCTCATTGTTCCCTGATGAGAAACTCTTTCATGACTCCCTATAATAACGCATGAAATGACTCGACTTACATCACGACAAGGTTCAAGCCCATACTTGGACTCTATCAAGGAGGGTTCATTGTTCCTTGGTGTCTATGTGGATTGAACATATAGGAAAGGGAAAGACTCACACATCTTGTAGCCAGGCAATCATATCCAGGCATGTACTTTGACCTCGTGCCGAACTACCTACTGTGCCACTCACTTTCCTAACATCTATTTCAATCTTGGCTACTTGGGGATGCAACTCTCAAAGATCCTTCTTAACTCCTCCCAATGTTTGTATGTACTATTGTTTTTAGTGCTGTAGTACTTCCGTTTTAGCATCCCTAACTCTATCACTGATCTCATCCATATCACTTTCTATGAGTACCATGGGATCAACCTGTGTTTTCTGAGCTTTCTACTTCTTCTGCGATCCACCTTGCTACTCCATCTCTTGACTTTTTAGAATGAAGGGGGTGTGCTACCCTTCCTCACCTCCATCGTCTTATCCTCTAAGCTCTTCTATTTCAATGTATAGTGAAGGTGACTTGTGACCTTTCTAGGTCTCATGCTACTCCTAATCTGCCTTTTCCTTCACAGCGCATTCCTTTTCAACCTAAGCCTTCTCTACAACATCCTTCTTTTTCAACATAGCTTGCTTAGTTGCCTCCTTCCTTTACTTTACAATCGCACTGTCCACACCTATGCTTGGCCCAGTAGCTAGATTTGAAGGGGTGCACGACTGGGTTGGCCATCGTACCACTACCTCCTTCACATCAGTCTCTGTCACCGAATATGGCAAGTCATGCCACTTCTGTGTTGAATCCTTTCGGGCCTGGATATAGACTTTGTGAAAGTTTGCCTTGAATGTGGCATAGGTTAACGAATACATGTACAAGGTTGGCAACAACCTTGGGCATTTCTTAAGGGCCATGCAGTGACTCACTTCCATCAGGACCCAAAAGAATTTTGTTTCTATGATCTGTGCGGGGTCCTTGTTAGCCAACAAGGAGGCGAACTGCATTGCCTCTAGTAATCCTTCTTCTAACAGAGGAAAATGGCTATCCTCCAACATTTCCCATGCCACAACACAATAGATAGGAGAAACCAAGTGTAATGAAATGACTTGGTTTCATCCTAGGCCTCACAGAAATTGACGTGGAATTCCTAAGATAGGTATCTAAACTAGTTGAATAGTATGCCTTTTGTGCTATGAGTATCCATGGATACTACAGGTACTGAAACTTCATCTGTTAAATGTTGGGATGAGGTCCCCTAGGGTCAATTTTGGGGAAAAAGCCAATTTTTTTGTATAAAATTTAAAGTCTCCACAAGTTGTGATTCCGGAGCACATAGATAATTAAAGTGTCATAAAGGGTTTTATGCTTCTTTTATGTAAGTTGAGATGGATTTTGAAGATATACCCATGGTTTGAAGAGCATGGGATTGTATAAATAGGTGTGTCTTAGGATGTCTAAGGCAAGTACTAATGATGAAGATGAATGTAATGGGTAAATAAGAGTAAGAGTGAATAAGTATTAGAGTAGAAGGAAGGCTCTGTAGCTGTGTGCCTAGAGGCCTATAGTCGAGTCTCCAGCTGAGTGCGTAGGGAAGTCTTAGGTCTCTAAGATTGAACTAATTATCAATAAAGAAGATTGTTGCAGAAATACTTATGTTATGTCTTTAATTTTGTGATATGAATGCGCCTTATGTTATATTTGGTTATAAAATAATGATCTATTGATGCATGACTTTACATGATTTATATTAATACATGAATGCAATTAGTGTTAATTGTTTACGCAAAGAATATCTTATTATATGTTGAATTTATTGAACACTCAAGCTGATTGATGTAATTATTGGGTTATAAGTCATATTTGATGTGTGTAAGTATTTGATCCACCTATTCAGGGGCTACGAAGGATAGTTGTAAAAAATCATGGAGGTATAAAAACTAATTAAAGGGAGTTAGGCTTATCGATCTGCGTGAAGGTATATTTAGGGCATAGAAAAGCATCATGCCCATCTTTGGGTGTGGAAACTTGGTTCCAACATCCCCCCATACTACTTCAGGTGAGACTTTAGTCCACCCTCTGTGGGTTGATACTGAAAGGTCCAATAGTGTATGGATTTCTTTGGAGAAACTAACTGTGACCTTGGGTCAGGACCCACTAAGCCAGAAAATGGTTCCATTTTCAGGATCGAGATTTACATAAAGAGATGTGTGATGTCACATCACTGGAATCCAACTAAGAAAGAAATTGAGAATTGGTTGGATAGAAAGCTCAATGAATTCTTGACACAAGAAACAAAAATCCCTATTTGATAAAAGAACAGTGGTTAGACATATACCTATACACTGAGATACATGAAATCTTCTTCTGCACCTTCCCAATCGAACTATATCAGTGGACTGCCAAATTAGCAGACGACCAAGGAAGGTGAAGGCTTGATGGTTGAATAGTGTGGATGTCGGAGCTAGTGTAGAGACTGGAAACTTTAGAAGATAAAATCACTTGCATCATTGAATACTGGCTTGATTAAGTCAGAGGAGGATTTGTGACAGAGTTTGTGTTTGATACCTCGGTCATCTACAACGAAGCAAAGCGATGCTTCTTCCAGGCACCACGAGGTAAGTATTTCAGATCTCTGAATACTTGGATTAAAATTCTCTTGTGTGAAAATTAGGTTATGCCATTACCTTGATGTTTATAGATACACAAATTGGAAATTTCTTTAGAGATAGAGGGAGAACAAGCCCTGAATATAGCCCACTGATTGAGCCTCCTCTGGGTGATGACAAGGGAGTAGCACATGATTCACTTCAACGCATTGTCTAGTTGATAAGGCAAGGGTTCCCATGAATACCTCATCTGTCCACACCACCTCCTCCTTCACCTCCATAACGTACACCTTCACCCACACCGCCACCACCCCCGCCATCATTCAATATGTTGAACACAATAACGTTGCATGGGAAATGATGACCCATACCACTTTTGGTTCGTTACGAAGGCCATGTGGACAACACAAAATATTACAGATGATCATATGAAAAAAGAGAAATTACTTACTTCTCTACAAGATATTGCTCTGACGTGGTACATTAAGTACTACACTAATAACATGATGGCATCATTAGCAGACACTGAAACTACTCTAAACAAGGAGTCCGGTAGACCTAAGTCTGAAACACAATTAGTAGTTGGACTCAAGGAAATTGCGATGAGTATTGGTGAAACACCTTGGTAACTAGATAAGTGATTGAAGTGCAGAATCCGCAAAGCCAATACGAATCTCACATAAAGTCAGCACCGGGATTGGTTTATAATCATGCTCCTGCGTCGCTTAAGAATTGCTTTATCACAGTAAAAGATAAGGACTAAGGCAGAAGCACCAGAAATAACAATGAGGTGACCTGAGACACCTATCTAGGATGTGACATTGGGACACCTATCTAGGATGTGATATTGGGAGTTCAACAGATTCATGTAGAGTTGCAGAATCTCTGCTTAGAGTTTTAAATCTTGAAAAAGGAGAAAGCAACTTGGCCCGAGGTGCACGAAGAAGTTTGGTGCCTCAAGTGTAAGAACCAAGGGCATGATAAGGATCACTACTCTATTTTCGCAAATTATATGGCAAGATGAGGGCCAACGCCCCTAAGGCAGGAAGCTCAGGCTAGACCAAGTACAGGGCCCACGTTGTGGTGTGCTATCTGTTCAGTAGTAGGAAAATATGTAACAGACAATTGCCACTTACTACAAAAATTTATACAAATGCCGCAACAGTTATTCTAAAACTTCTGTTAATTGGTAGGACATGATGAGCATAAATGTCACAGATATGATTTAATGATGGAAAGAACACATGCATGTCAGGTTCTAACAGAAACTCATCCTATGGATCAAGGTGTTGGAGGAGCATTCAGATGATATCAGGGATGCAGACGAGGCCGACGAGGAGTAGGACCTGGTAGAAGTCGAGGACAAGTTATTTTCTATAACTGCAGACTATGCTAACAAAAACTCATCCTATGGATCAAGGCGCTGGGGGAACATGTGGATGATATCAGGGATGCAGACGAGTCCGAGGAGGAGTAGGACCTGGTAGAGGTCGAGGACAAGTTATTTTCTATAACTGCAGGCTGTTAGGACACTACGCATGGGAGTGCACAAGCCAAACATAACCATCATGCTGATATTGTACTTAGTTTGACTACGCAATAAATAAATGCCCCATATTAATAGCTAAGATGCAGGAGATCAAGGCGTAGCCTTAGAAAACTATGCAGAATCTACAGATGACGAGGGATGAGCCCTGTAAACAAGATCCTAATGTGAATATTGTGCTACAAAATTGGATGATGACTGATGACAATAAAGAGAAGCAACCTAAAGAAACTGAGTGGGTTCACAAGGCTCTAGAAAAGGATGTGGGATTTGATCTAGAGCACATGAGGGAAACATTCAGGGAAGCAAAGAAACTTTTCACTGAGGCCTCTACATGGGAAAGTTAGGATAATTTTTCTAAAGAAGTTAACTCCTCTAGGCTTACCACATTTTTGGAGGCTTGTATGAAGATACTGTGTGATAGAAGGGATGTGAAAGGGTTACAAGAACTGATAAACATGTGTGCTAGTAAGGAAACTACTCCTGAAGGGCATCACGTAGACAGAAAGATAGGCAAACGCAAGACAAGAATAGGGTGTGAGATGAGGCTCACTGCGCAAATAGGAGAGTATGAGATGGACCAATTCATTCTAGATATGGGGTGAGATGTGAATGTTTTTCCTAAACAAACATGGGAAATAATGGGGAGATATATGCTGCAATGGTCTCCAATTCAATAAAGAATGGAAAAGCAATATTAGATTATCCCTATGGGAAGATTCCATGGAGTAACAGTAGACATAGAAGGTGCGGGTACGTTGGACGATTTTGATGTGATCAAGATTGTTGATGACAGTAATACATACCCTGCACTCCTTGGAATTGATTGGGCTATTGACATGAATGTTGTAATCAATCTGAAGAAGGAAAAAATGTCATTTGAGAGGAAATATCTCCACATTGTAGTACCTTTGGACCCTACAGAAGAGTCTCATTATACAAAACTAGACCATGATTATGAGGAAAGTGATGATGATTTGAACCATATCTACAAAATAATAGCGTGAGATCAAGATTGGGTTAATCCGAACACTGATGGACACATTACATAGGACTGCAAAAGTTCTTGTACATCAAACTCAAATGAGGAATTGGAACACTGGAAGAATAGATTACACGAAGTATCCATGTTGCGTTGTAATATGATGACTAAATCATTGCGTTGTGTAACATCGGAGGTAAGAATTTTTCCTTATTATGATTGTCTAAGTGATGTAGATAAATTTTTGGATGAATTTGAAAGGGAAGTGCCTGAGAAGCATTACTTCCGAGCACTAGATTTGGTGTAATGTGCTACGCCTGTAAGATGGTGGGGTACCCATAAAGACAATTTTGATGGGTGGTGTGAGTACTAAAAGATGATGAGATTATGGTTTGGTCGCCCAAAAGTTTGGTTAACAGAAAAATATTGTGGAAGGAATGATCTGACTGATCATTTAAAAAAATGGATTGACGTTTATGTAACAAAGCCACAACCTAAGTGGGTGCATTTATTCTGTCACACTTTGGATGTAATACTAATGAATTGGTATCTCGAAATAGAGTTTCACCACAGCATTGAAGAGTGGGAAATTTTGAGACAGGGATTCTTGATGACATTCAAATTTGAGAATGGGTTCGAATGCATTGATGAGGCGATTTAGAAGGTTAAGACAGAGATCTTCAGAATACCACAGGATCATTTGGACTTGATTCAACTAGATTGGAGCACCCAGCTGCGCCATGTGCTAGAGTGCTATAATGTGACTAAAGAAGATGAAGAGGAGGATCCAAGGAACATTAACATCCCATAGGTAGAAGGCCACCACAAAGTTGAGGGACCGCAAGTAGAGAATTGAGATATCACTACAGCATTGAAAATGAGAGAGGTAAACATTAGCACAGAGGTGGAACTAAAGTTTGTGAAGGTAGGGGAATACTAGGATGATGCTAAGGTGGACAAGGTCGTTGAGTTGCTCCGTGAATATCAGGATTTGTTTCCCACAAAATTTTCAGACTTGAAATGCATCATAGGTGATTTGGGAGTGATGAGAATAAATTTGAAACCAAACGTGAAGCCTGTTAAATAGAGGTTGTATCACCTTAATCCCAAATACAAGGAAAAGTTTCACCTAGAGTTGGATAAGATGCTTGAAGCAAGTATTATTGAAACAGTGGAGGAATTTGATTGGATGAGTCCAATGGTAGTTCAGGAAAAGAAGAAAAAGGATTAAATAAGGATTTTCATAGATCTTAGGAAGCTCAATGATGCTTGCACTAATGATCCTTTTCCAACTCCATTCAAAGATGAAGTATTGGATAATGTTCGTCGGTAGGAAGCCTATTCCTCACTGATGGGTTCTTTGGATACCATCAAATTAAGATCGCATAAGAAGAAAGGAGTAAGACAACCTTCGCGACAGAGTGGGGATGTTTCCAGTATATAGTAATTCCTTCTGGACTTAAAAATGCATAGGCAATCTTCTCTCGTGTATTCATCGAGGTGTTCAAAGAGTTCATTCACAAATTTTTGGAGGTATATTTTGATGATTGGATAGTGTTTGGACTGGTAAAGCACCATGTAGCGAGCTTATGCTTAATGCTGGATACATGACAAAGGTATCAAATCACATTAGACTTGAAGAAATGTTTATTTTTGAGTCTCTTTTGGAATTTTGTTAAGTCTTGTGGTATGCAAGCAAAGCTTAATGGTGGACCCTACTAAAATCGCAGTTATAATCAACTTGGAGGTGCCAAGGAGTGTTAAACAATTGCGTGCAACACTTGGTTGTACGTGATACTATCGAAAGTTCATTAAACGTTATACTTAGATTACTGTGCCTATGGAAAAGCTACTTCAAAAGGGAAGCTACATTCTATTGAAGCGAAGAATGTCAGTAGAGTCTCGATGTATTCACATAGAAAATGGTCACCACGCTGATCCTTGTCTTGTCAGATTGGAAGAAGGAATTTCATGTGCATGTGGATGCATCATGTATTGCGCTAGGAGCATTACTAACACAGGCTGATGAAGGAGAACTAGATCACCCTATAGGGCTTACAAGCAGGAAATTGTCTAAGGCTGAAAATAATTATACGACAACAGAGCGCGAATGCTTGGCTATCGCATACGCACTCCAGAAGTTCTGACATTACCTTGGGAAGACATTTTAAGATGTACATAAACCATTCTGCATTGAAATATTTAGTCAATAAGCCTGTGTTGTGGGGTGAATATACAAATGGTCATTGTTGTTTCAAGAGTATGATTTTGAGGTGATTGTGAAGCCAGGAAGGTTGAATTCTGGGCTAACCATTTTTCATGCATTAAAACTCGGAAGAGCCTACCAATTTTGAGGAACTGCTTCTTGACGCACAACTCTTCATGGTGGACATAGAGGATAATCACTTTGTGGACATTATCAAATTTTCGACTATGGGGACAACTCCAGAAGGATACAACAGTCAACAGAAGAAATAATTAGTGGTGTGCATGACAGACTTCTCGATAATTGCAAGCCATTTGTACAATATGGGGTTGAATGAAGTACTACGACATTATGTGATTGATTTTGAATGAAATAGTATCCTCATTAAAGCTCATGGAGGAGCTGTGGGAGTCAATTATGCAGTAAAAGTGATATCTTAGAAGATTTTATGTGTTGTGTTGTGGTGGTTGACACTGCATAAGGATTCCAAAGCATATTCTAGGCCATGTGATGTATGTTAGAGAATGGGATGGCAACCATGGAGGGATGAGCTACCTCTGAATCTGCAAGTGTCATTACAACCATTTGAGAAGTGGGCAATTGATTTTGTAGGGCCAATTCAACCTCTAGGCAAGAAGATACGTGCACGATATATCATCATCGCAACCGAATATTTGACTCGATGGGCAGAGACACAACTTTTGAACGATTGTAAAAGGGGAACAATAGCACAATTCTAGTTTGAATATGTGTTGACTAGGTTTGGTTACCCAAAGATTTTGATAACTGATCACGGTACACATTTTCTTAATGAAATGATTAGTGTGCTGACAAGGGAGTTCCAGGTTTATCATTAGAACAATATGCCATATCATCCTTAGGAAAATGGGATGTGTTGAAGCACCAAAAATTTGGTCTACAACAAGGGGGATACCCACTTGATCCGGACCTTAAAAATAGCTCCTTTTCCGTTTGGGATGGTGGGTATGACTGGGGATAATGGGACCAGTTTTCCAATTTATGTATGATGATGAGAATTGATATTTCCTTTCCTAAAGATTTCTAAGTAAAATTTTTTTGATCTAAGTCTAATTTAAAACATGCAATTTTATTCTAATGAATAGAAATATCTAATTCTAAAACTAACCCGAGATTTGACTTTTCATTTATGCGATCTAAAATAGTTTCTAACAACAATTGGTAATAAAGATCATTCAATCGCTACTAGAAAATAATTCGTTAAAAATAAATTGTTTCGTATAAGAAATTAGC
>APFE030803986.1:36168-70017 GCA_000404065.3 Pinus taeda
ATATTACATTGTTTATTTCGGGCGATGGGTCTGCTGGTCTGGTGGCCCACTCCCCCCATTTCCATAATTGTTTATGTTGAATACAAAGAGGTGGAGGGGCAGCAGGTTTGAAAACCCACCCCCCACACTATATATGCTATATATGTTGGTTACGGTGGTTCCGAAGGTGACAAGGTCATGTCCGCTCACCGCTTTCTGAATATTAAATTTGTTGTGGTTCCCGAGCAGGGTGGAGTCATGGCCTGCCACCCCTTTTCTAATGTAAAATAGTTGTGGGCTCCACTGAGGGTGGTGGGGGTCATGGCCTACCACCCCTTTTTTAACTTGTAACCCTCATTATGAAATTTCTTAAAACTTAGGGTCATTGGAAAAATTAAGCATCCTACAAATTTTTCTAGAAAACCATCAGATTCCCACGCTGAGTTTTTGCTAAACTATGCCTTCCTTAATCCTTCCACATGTGTAAGTCAACCTTAAACTTTAACCGCCTCTATATTTCTCATACAGAATTAGATTGGAGTGTCGTTCACACTATTAGAATTAGGGAGACCATCCCTTCGATTTGGTGTGAAGTTTATCAACTTTCGGCCACTTTTAATTTTAAGCCTTTTACCATGCCACTCGTATCTACCAATCCACCTCGATCAATCCTCCCCACTAAGAGCTTTTGCAGCACCAAAAGAATTAACACCATTCAACATACGACCCGTTTCCTTGCAAAATCACACTGCACACAAAACTAATGCATTTTCTACATTCATATACAACCACTCATGACTCAACAACCCCTCACTTGCCAAGAGTTTATAGCACACACTCTTTGGTCAAGGATTACACAATAATAACCAATACTTTAGCTACTTATAAGAAGGCAAAAAAATATCATTCTTGAATTTTGAAATGATGGAAACACATCATCACTTTTACATTTACTTGCAACGCATGATTTACAAATTGGGGTGATACAAACTACCATTAAAAAAATGTCATTTCATTAATAAAGTGGACCACCAGGAATGTGTTTGAGCATTTTCACCGGTTGGATTCTTGATTACTTCTTTCTGGTTGTGGAGCATTTGGCATGTGCTAACCTCATGTCCCTCATCATTGTAGTGATTACAATGATTTTTCTTTCTCCAAACCTTACAGATATTCTTGAAGTGCTTCCTTTTGGAGTTCCTCTGATAAGGGTTCATGGAGCCCTTACTATCACTAGAATAGGAGGAGGAAGCCTCATCATCCATCATTGACTTGTCACTAGCTTCTTTGGATATTTCCCCAATTTCCTTCCTAACATAACCATGTCATTCATGATGAGGCATTATCTCTACCTTGATGGGGTTCATGATTCCCTAGCTATTAATGTCAAGGCCCTTCCCCTGATATCCCATCTTCTTCAACAAATTGGACCCGATACTTGTACCATACTTTTCAAAAGCAGTGAAATCGACATCAAGAAAAGTACATGGAATCGAAAAACTATTTTTTTACCTCAACGGGGTTAGGTTGTAGTCTTCCCAAGGACTCATTCTTAGCTTGCAAGTGGCATAGAAACCTTTGTTTCTCCTCCTCTATTTCCCATTAGAGCCTCCTTAGCTTAGCATTTTCTACTTGAAGGTTTTGGTTGGTCTCCTCAAGTTCCTGGAGCCCTACCACATTGGGTTTCCTTTCCATATTTTGTACAATATTTATTGATATTTTTGCTTCATCACCTAAATTAGAACCTAGATCGATGTGTCTATTTGTTGCTATTCCAAGAGCTACAATCCTCCTCCTGTCACTAGAATCTAATCCCAAGTCAATCGTTCTACCTCATGCAAAAACCATAACCATGACCTTCTCTTTTTATTTTGAATCAGATGTTTAATCTTGTTGCATGGTGGAATTTGTCTTCTGCTTCCCCTTTCTATCATTTCTATTAGGACTCAAATCAGGGTGAAGTTTCCAATTATTCTCTTTGTTGTGTCCCTCTTTCTCACAATGTGTACAAGACGGTTTTTCTCCTCCTCTCTCGATTATTGTAGCTCTTTTTTGGTGGTCATTTTGTGCATGCATCCCACTCCTTTCAAGATGCATGGCTTTCATACTGGCCTCATCAATAGTAGTAGGCTCAAACAATAATAATGAATGTCTTATGTAACTATGTAAAGAACCGATATACTTAGTTACAATCTTCGGTGAATCTAAGGAAATGCTCAAATTGAACACTTTTCTTCTAAATTCTTCAGTAAAGTTTTGCACATTTTGACCTTTTTTTTGCCATAGGTGTTTCCATTCCATTAATTCCTTCTGCCTATAACCTAAAGGGTAAAAATGTTTTTTCAATGTAGACACAAATTTTGACCATGAGGAGAAAAGGTTACCCATATTCTTTTTGCCCTGCAATTTTCTCTCCCACCAAATGAGAGCGGTGCCACCCAATCAAAGGGATGCCAACTAGATCTTTGCCTCATCCTCTTCAATCTGTTGAATTCTGCAGTGTATCTCAATCTGCCTAATCCAATTGTTAAGATTTTCTTCATTGCTTTCACCATTATACATGGGAAGATAAAATTTGACATATAATTTAAGAAAAGGTTTCTTAGATGCATTTCTTGAATTCCTATGATGATGATGAGAAGAAGAAGTGGAACTTTCACTCGTGGAAGGAGAAGGAGGGGGTTTCTCTCCACCATTTTCATGTGTTGAACCTTGTTCTTCTGGCCCATTCTCCTCTACTTTTACTGTCTTCACAATCCTTGAGAACAACTTTTCTACCCTTTTCGCCATTGTATAGAAGGTTTTGTGGTAAATGCACTCCTCCTCATAGTGACCCTCATCATTTTCCATGTTCCTCCTTCGATGTGCACACCCCACTTCGGGTTTCAAAGACTTTAGTTTCCCTTCACCTCTTTGGAGACTATTTCTTGTTAGCATACAAACATGCAATTCACATCTATAAATACCTGCTCTGATACCACTTGATCCAAGATTTTTTTCTTACAGATGTATTAAATAATTACATGAACAAATTGCAACTTAATCATAGAGACTTTATTTGCACCTGAAAGAAGAGAGGAAGCACATAACGTATGCAAAGAAGACAAGAGACTTGATAACAAAGTTCATCCAATTTGGACTACGTCTTCGAGCCTTGCTCGATCAATGGGGAGGCCTTCATTCATTAAGTGGCATAAAAGAGAAAGAAGTACAATAATAATTTACATAAGGAGTCTTATACCTTCAATCTAGAAAATGGCCAAAACATGGAGAGATCTATTACAGAAACTAACATCACAATTGAGTTCATGTCATCGAGAGATGAAAAGTCGATATAAAACTTGCCCAATTCTGACACTGGACCAAAATTGACCCTCTAAAAAATGTGCTCAAGCAAGGTTCCACCTCCTGCCACAGGCCACTCAAGGTTTTGTCCTCTTGCAAAATAATGACCTCAACATATGTGCTGCTCTCTCCCCCTCGGTCACACTGGGCATAAGGGTTTAAATAAAAATATTGATGGTGAATCTCCCAATGGAGTCCGTTCACGCAATGGCTAAAAATGTGCAAGTATAGTTAAGAAGTGATCGGGGGATCAAATCTCGCCCCTCCCATTTTAACACAATATATATATCTATATATATATGTGTATATATATACATATATAGATAGATATATATTGAATTATTTATTTCGGTTAGCGGGTCCACCAGTCTGGTGGCTCACTGCCCCAATTTCTGCTGCCATTTATGTTGAATACAAAGCGGTGGAGGGGCAGCGAGGTTGACAACCTACACTCCACACTATATATGATACTATATATGATATATATGTTGGTTACAGTGGGGGGCAACAGGGTCATGGATGCTTGCCATTTTTTGAATATTAAACTTGTTGTGGTTTTCGGAGGTGGAGGGGGTCATGGCTGCCTGTCCCTTTTTTAATGTAAAATGGTTGTTGGCACCACTAGGGTGGGTGGGTTCATGGCCTGCCACCCCTTTTTTAACTTATAACCCTCATTATGAAATTTCTTGAACCTTAGGGTCATTAGACAAATTAAGAATCCTACAAATTTTCCCTGAAAACCCATCGGATTCTCGTGCCAGGTTTCTACCAAATTGTGCCTTCCTTAAGCCTGCCACATGTGCAAGTTAACCTTAAAATTTGACTGCCTCTACCTTCCTTATACAAACTTGGATTGGAGTCTCGTTCACGCTATTGGAACCACGGTGATGAACAATTTGATTTGGCGTCAAGTTTATCAAATTTCTACAAATTTGAATTTTGATCCATTTACCATGCCACTGGTGTCTATAGATCCACCTAAATCAATAACTTAGTCTAACTGAGTTATAGTCAATTAAATTATTTTTAACTGTTGGAGGAACTCGTAGAGGTATATTAGTGGAGTAGTGCACCAGTGCATCCCTGGTGCCACACTAGCTAGCTAAATATTAGCTCATAAATAACTCGCGCATATTAGTTCAGAGAAATACCCAATTGAAATTAGAGTGCAGGGACAATGTACTATCATTTGTATAATTTTCTGAGTTTTGTAGATGGTGCATGACATCAATTGAGGACCTATGTTTGGATTGCATAGTTATGGAGGAAGGATTTCCCAATTAAATATGGACTAATTCTCTCACGAATTCTGAAAGGAATTAGGGGCTTGATAGGAAACATAATTAGCTAAGTGTTGGCTTCAGCTCGTTTGCCAGCAAGAGACATAGATCATACTTGTGAAATAATTTTTCTAGTGTGAACAAGAATTGTATTTTCTTCTTAGATCTTCTAGTTAATGCAATATAGATAGTCATGGTTTTGAGAAATGATTTTCCCCAAAGAAATATTGTGTTATGTGTGACTGATATTCTTCCTCTTTCAACCTATTGTTTTCATTGATCATTTTTTGTTTGCATTGAGAAGAGTAAAGTAGATTCTTGTCTCATGTTATAGTATATCACATGAGATCTTGAATCTATAGAAAAAATATACATGGTATCAGAGCTAAATACAATATAGAAGAGGAGATTTCAAGTTTATTGTGCAGGTGAAAATCGAATTTGCAATTCATACTTAAGAGTCAAGAATATGGCTTTCTACAATTTGAGAGTTGAGTATGCCTTGGAAGGAATCTAAAATTACATAGCCTAGAAGGACAGGATGGAAGTAGTGCTAGAGGCAATGGCCTCAAGGAATTAATTGATCAAGGCATTCGTAAGCCTCCAGCATCATATGTTAAGTATTTAGCTAGATGGAGAAAGTGTGTGGCAAAGGCAAGGTGGATTATCCTTGAGGGAGTTCAAGATCACATTGTCTCGGAACTCCATGACAAGTAAAATACATACTCAATGTCGAAGGAATTGATGGATCTATTTCAAAATAGCAGTGACCATAGGAAGTTGGAATTGAAGGTAAAACTAAGAAAGATCAAGATGGAGGAGGGCAATTATATTCCGAAATACTTGACCAAGTTCACTCATTTTTGTGATGAGCTTGGAAGTGTTGGGATTACTATTGTCGAGCATGATATGGTGAGACTAGTTCCTCTAGGAGTTCCCAAGAGTTGGCACAATTATTAGGACTCTATCAATGGGAGGAAGAAGTTTCTAGATTTGGAATGGTTGTGGTCAGATTTGGTATAGGAAGGGATTCAGAGGAACACAAGAGACAAATCCACTTCAACGAATGATGATGAGGAAAATTGTGCCTTAGTACGTAAGGCAAAGAAAGGGAAAGGGTAGGAATCCCATTCCAAATTAGATTCTTATCATGGAGGCAAGAAGAAGGACATGTTGAAAGTCAAGTGCTTTAACTGTCATAAGCTGGGACATTTTTCTACAAAGTATCCACTCAAGAATTCCAAAAGGAAGCCCTCAGGAGGAGCGACAGGGGAGGTTGTTACCTCACAATTCAAACTAAACTTGACCCTCATCTTATATATGGTGTCATCGATGATGGGTAGTGTATGGTAACTAGACAGTGGATCGTATTTCCACATGACTAGTAAGAAAGAGCTCTTCAGTAACTTGTAGGAGAAGGATCTCCATACGCATATCAAAATGGGTGATGATGGGAGGTATAGCGGTACTGGGATTGGTAAATTTACCTTTCAGAGAGATTCAGGTGCTCCCCTCACTTTGCAAGATGTTATGTATGTTCGTGGGTTGAAGAAGAACTTGGTATCTATTTCCGTGTTGGAGGATAGAGGCTAAGATATTATCTTTAGTAAGGGAAAGGTGTTCGTTAGTCACATAGCCACGGGACAGGTAAAGAGGACAGGGATTCGGGTGCAAAATATCTACAAGTTGGAGGTACAATATCATGGTCCCTTTAGCATGAAAGTAGAGAAGGTACAGAGCAAATATATTGGTAAGTTGTGGCATAGGTGGTTGGGTCACTTGCATCATGGAGCTTTGAAAATCATGCAAAAAATTTATACCAATCTTCCCAAAGGTATACTAGATAAATTTGACACATGAAAAGGGTGTACTTTGGGAAAATTCACCAAATCCTCCTTTCACGATCAAGACAGTCGAGCACATGCAATTCTTGATCAAGTCTGTTCAGATGTCTGTGGACCATTCTCAACAACATCTACGACCAAGCACAAGTATTATGTTATATTTGTTGATGAATTTTCTTGTAAGTGTTGGGTCTTATTCATGCACAAGAAAGATCATAATTTTGCAAAGTTTTATGAATTTAAATAATTGGTCAAGAAATATACTAGCAAGAAGGTTCAATCTCTCAGGATTGATAATGATGGAGAGTATGTGTCGAATATGTGTTGAATGAGTTTAAAATCTTATGTGAATCAGAAGCCATTCGATGAGAGTTTACAACACTTCATAACCCATAGTAGAATGGGTGGATGGAAGGAAGAGTAGAACCATTGTAGCAGCAGCACGAGCGATGTTTCATGTTCAGGGCCTACCACTACACTTGTGTGTCGAGGCAAGCAACACATATACTTATTTGTAGAATAGAATCCCTCATAGAATTCTTGGGATGGGTACCCCCGAGGAGGATTTCTCACAAAAGAGACTAGATGTGGGTCACTTCATGATTTTTGGGTCATCAGTATATTTCCATGTGACCAAAGATGTATGGAAGAAGCTTGAGCTGACAATAAATTTGGGGATTGTTGGTTTGTGTTATATTCTTTTGATGATTAGCCCCCCAAGAAAAACCAGGGGGTTAGAGGGGGGGCAAAGCCCCCCCTTCGTTGTGCCAATGTGCAATGGGGGTGTCATAGGGGTTTTGAGCAAGGTGGTTAGCCCCCCTCTATGGGGTTTGGGGTAGCACCCTGGGGAATTTTTTTTTTGGACCCATGGTTTTGTCCATGGTTTTGTGCATGGTTTTGTACATGGTTTTTTCACATGGTTTTGGGCGTGATGGTTTTCAATCCATTGTAATTGATGCTTCGGCATGTATATATATGTATTGTAACATTCAAAGGAACATAATGAAAAATCAATCTGGTAGTCCCAGTTTTGGGATCCAAGGGAAAATATTGGTGCATATTTTATTTTTGTGTTATGCTCTTTCCTTTGTTTATTTTTTGTTCTAGAATTCATATGAAGGTAATTTCTGTACAGGGTTAAAACCTACAGGAATATTTGTGGGGTACACTGATAAACCTCACAACTATCAAGTGTACCTACAAACTAATAAGATGACAATGGTTCGTAAGGTTTTAAAATTCGATAAAGAGAAGGCCATGAGATGTTCCCTTGAGAGGAAGCTTCAGCTACATGCATTTGAGGAGCTTTTAGCTCTTAAGGAGGAACCTTAGATTGATTTGGAGCAGGCATATGCAGAGGATCTATGAGTGGATACATCCACATAGGCAGATTCTTCCAAAGATTGGAGAAAGCACTCCAGAGAGGCTGACATGTTATTGCATGATGCAAGAGAGAATGTGGGTGTACCCACATCAGAACACAGGTAGAGGAGATTACTTGAGAGGTACACTAGATACATGCCCATTATGAGTGGAAGTGTTGAGACAGATCCATCTTCTTTTGAGGAGGAAGTGCAACAATGTGTTTGGGTTGATTCCATGTCTAACGAGTATGACTCCATTGTGAAGAACAATTTTTGGGATGTGGTCCCCAGACTAGTGGACAAGTCAGTAGTGAGTTCTTGATGCCTTTACAAGGTAAATAAAGAAACAAATGGTAGTGTGGAGAAAAATAAGATCAGGTTCGTGACCCAAGGATTTTGTTAGGTGGAGGGGATTAGTTATGATGATACCTTTGGTCCTATTGCAAGGTACTCATCAATCAAATCCATTTTTGCACTATCAGCATAGATGGGTTGGAAGATACATCAGATGGTTGTAAAGAAAACCTTCCTTAATGGCATGATTAAGGAATAGGTGTATAATGAGTAGCCTAAATGTTTTGTGACCTTTGACCGAGTTTGGCATGCATGCTAAATCAAGTGAGCATTGTATGGGTTGAAGCAAGCACCTTGTGGTTGGTACAACAGGATCAATAACTACTTCACCTAGCTGGGTTTCACCAAAAGTGGAGCAGATGAAAACCTTTACCATATTGTGGTTGAAGGTAAAATGTTGATTGTTGTTTTATATGTGGACAATTTTATTCTAACAAGCGATGATATGTTGATCAAGTCTTGGAAATAGGATCTTGCAAGAAAATTCAAAATGAAGGACTTAGGGCTCATGCACTACTTTTTTGGCATGGAAGTATGGTAGGTGATCTGGCAATTTTTGTCTCTCAAGGTGAATATGCCAATGAGATACTGAAAAGGTTCCACATGGAGAGAAGTAAACCCATGTAGACTCCTCTAGTAGGTAACTAGAGGAAAGAGGATGCTACTTTTGGTGTAGTGGAAGTTACCATTTATAGGAAGATTGTGGGTTCACTCATGTATTTTGTAAACACATGACCAGATGTGTGCTATGTTGTTAACCATCTTAGCCAAGTGATGGTTACGCTGATCAAGTTGTATTAAAAGGAAGCCAAGCATGTGTTAAGATAGCTCAGAGGCACTACTTAGTATCATTTATGGTATAGATAGGAAAAAGGAAAAAAGAGTGAATATTCAAGGCTTCACTATTACAGATTAGGCAGGGTGTCCATCCAACAGGAAGAGCACATTAACATGGATCTTTAGTATTGGGTCAACAATTGTTTCTTGGTATAACAGGAAACAAATATTAGTTTCACCCAGTTTAGTAGAGGTAGAGTACATGCATGCTAGTGAAGCAGCTTGTGAGGCCATCTGGATGAGGAAGATTCTAGTTGGTTTGTTTGGTCAGTACATGGATCAAACTGTGATTTAGTGTGACAATCATAATTGTATCAAAATCTCTAAAAATATAGTTTTTCATGATCAGTCAAAGAATATTATATTTGGTATCATCATCTTCGAGATTGTGTGTAGAGGAGGATTATTTTGTTGTAGTACATTCACACACAAGAGAAGGATGAAAACATGTTGACAAATGCGTTTTCAAGATGTAAATTCCATTTTCTAAGAGATAGGATCAGGGTATATGATAATCCCTTTCTTGTTGAGAGGGAGTGTTAAAACTAGCAACAATAAATTCCAATTTAATTTGTCCTTGAATTAAATTGTGAATTAAAATTGCAATTATATTCTCATAGCGACTTGTAATAGTTAATTAAGTTAAGTTTACTTAATTGACTTAGGAAATTCGAGTTGGAAGTATATCTAGATTCTTGTATAGTGATCCGTAAATTTTAGGTGGCTAGGTTGAGTTATTTGGAATTGTAATTAGATAACTTAGTCGAACTGAGTTATAGTTAGTTAAACTAGTTCTAACTATTTGAGAAACTAGTAGAGGTCTAGTGTTGGAGTAGTGCACCAGTGCATCCCCATTACAATGCCATCTAACTAAATATTCACTCATAAATAACTCATGCATGCCAGTTCAAAGGAATACCCAATTAAGATTAGAGTGCATGGACAATGTACTATTAGTTGTATAATTTTCTAAGTTTTACATATGGTGCATGAAACCAGTTAATGACCTATTTTTGGATTGCACAGTTATGGAGTAAGGATTTCGCAATTAAATATGGGTTAATGCTCTTAGGAATTTCACAAGGAAGTAGTGTCTTGGAAGGAAATAGAATTAATTATTCAGTTTTGGGTTGATCTAGCTTGTAAGGTAGATAGTTAGATCACACTTGTGGAGGGATTGTTCTACTGTGAATAAGAATTGTATTTTTTTCTCAAATCTTCATCTTAATGCAATATAGATAGTTGGGGTTTTGAGCTATGGCTTTCCCTAGAGAAATATTATGTTATGTGTGATTGATATTATTCCTCTTTCTTCTTATTGCTTTCATCAATCATTTGGTTTGCACTGAGAAGAGTAGAGTAGATTTTGATCTTGTGTTTTTACATATCACAAGAATTGTTGAATCTATAGAAAAAATATAGATACGCCACCAATCATGTTTGGTATTTCCACATGTGGTGTTCATAAAATTCCATCACCGGGGACTCTTTTATTCTTTGAATCTTCTAATGCACCCTAACTGGAGTTCCTACCAAGTGTTATGTCAAGAAACCACATGCCTCTCATTCTGCCTGTGTGAATATTTCTAGTTCCTTTCTTTCATATTTCCAATTACCTCTTTGATATGACACTGGTACCAAACTATTGAAATATTTTTGTCAAAATTTTTCCACTCACGTCTCTAACCTTGTAGAAGAATGGCATAGAAGGAGGAGCCTTTGTAAAGATATTAAGTTTGAGGATTGTGCTTATATGGATTGGTTTTTGAGAACTCTTTTGGCCCTCATAGATAAAGATGTTTCCTCACACTTCCCTCATACTAAGGAAGAAGCTCTCCAAATAACATTGAAATATGATTTCATTTGGTACAATAAGGTTATGTTTATATGGTCTTTCTTAATCTACCTCATCCTGGTGTTGCTTATATGTTAGGGGTATCTCATGACACCGACAGTATCATCAGATCCATATCCCACCCTCATGCATTACCATACTCTAAACCACCTATGAGTTACGGGAAACCCAAGGGGGGGACTGATTCTACTTACATATATCCCCCTTCTGATCCTTTTTGTGTCAAATCTTACTAATGTACTAGCACATCATATGAATCTTCCAATTTGCATTAATCGATGCAAGGGCTAGTTGTTTCTCAACCTAGTCGCAATGTTTCCATAAACCATTCTTATCCCTTCACATTTCCTAGAAGCCTAGCCCCAATGGCACGAGTGCCTCAACCTTCCATGCCTCCACCATCTATGTCACAACAACAATGACCTCTATAGAGTCAAATGTATGCTTAATAAAGTTATACCATTCCCCCTAAATTCAAATGGTGCAATAAGGGGAAAGGTAATCAGAACCAACCATCTCAAGGAAATCAAGGAAACCAATATATAAAACCAAATGCCAATAAGGGTGACCAGTCTAATCTTGCAATGTTACAATAGGGAATATTACCCAAGTAGAAAAATGACATTAGAACTAATAAACCTTGTACTTGTTGCGGGACTTATGGCCATTACACTTATGAATGTCCCCTTCTCCCTCATATGCATCAGGCATGGGAAGCTCTAGAGGGCTACATCATATTACTCAACCACCTCCCTCTTCTTCTCAGTTGACTATGTGTAAAAATCCATTCCCTCACCAAGGATATTTGGCTTCCCAACCTTCCTAGAATCCTCGAGCTTCTCAACCTTTGCAACCCAGGAATGGAAATGATCATATTCTCATGATGAATTTTGAAGATATTAACCTCTAGACTCCATCACGTGAATATAACAATCCTCATGATAAGTCAATGACTGATTCTCAAACCAAATTTTCCACTGATCTTCTTTCATCATCAAATGGTACCTTACAAATCCCTCTTCCAAAATAAAATGTTCATATGAAGATCACCAAAATGACCATTACATTGAAGTGTTGCTAGTTCTCGAGCCACCCACACTTATATTAGAGTAGATTGCTAGGCATAGTTTCATGTTGTAATGTCAACATTGGAAGTTCTCCAAACATTCCCATCCTAATGGAAATCTCTACTATCTTATTTAGGTGTTATGGATCTTTCTAATGATCATTTGATCATATTTGATGTTGATAAACTGGAACATAACCCTCTTCCTTCCTCCATTATTTTCTTGGATACCAGTCTTTGTAAAAAATTCCATTTTTCAACATGTATAATCAATGAAGGAGCCTCCGCTTGTATGATGTACATTAGTGTCTTGAAGCAACTTCGTTCCCCTAACCTCTCACCATCAACCATCACTCTTCATGAATGGGATGGTCACCCCTTGCAGCCTTTTGGTTTATATTGGAATTCTCCCATCATTATTGCTAGCAAGATGTTCATGATCGATATGGAATCCATTGATTCCCAATTTATATTATAGCCTCTTGTTGGGTCGCAGTTAGTTCTATGCCATGTCAACTATTGCATCTTCTATTTTTTGCAAGATGTGATTTCCGCATAATGGAAATATTGTCATTGTCAATCAGTTGACTTACTATGACCATTAGCCTTAGACATCGCCCCATAATATCATTTACACAACAATGGGAAACAACATCGCCATTACCTTCACTAATGTTTCTCTTGTAGTCTATAAAGATTCCACACTCTTTAAGTTTTTATATGCTTCAAGCATGATGGGCCTCTAGCAAGGAGTCTGGTACATCATCCCAACAACCATATCCTCAAAAATATGTTTCCCATGATTGAGCTCATCCTTCAGAAATAATTCCTTCAAGCTAGTTCCCTTCAGGTGGTGTCCCTTCAAGTCATCCTCCCTCGGGCGAATTTCTCCAGGTCACTGCACCTTTGGTCAACTACCTTTATTATTCCCATATTTAGGAATATTTTATACCCCTATTATGGCTATGTCGAGTATTCCTAACACGACTTTGGGGATCCTAGTTTGGTACATTAATCCTCATGCAAAAAATCCTCCTATGCATATCAAACTTTACATGGCTTTGACTCCAGTTAAACATGTTACTATCACCTCTTCTTTTGCTTCAGTTTCACAATATCCTCAATAAGAAGCTACTGTTGTTGAGAAAATGTCTCATCATGGGGGGAAAGCCAAGGAAAACCAAGTGACTACCACTCCTCCTAAACCACTAAAGCCTACTCCTCCATGTAAATTGTGGGATGTTCCTAGCCATGCCATCAATAATTGTCCTAAACTCCCCCATGTTAGGAGCATGGTTATAGATAATCCACCTAATCCTAACATTTCAGAGGTCCATGTCACCTTTCCTAAGTATGCCACGAGGAATAAATCATTATGAAAAATCACCCATGCACTTTATGTGATACATATAGATATTATTCTCGTCATTTTCCTCGTCTTGAAGACTTTTGTGATACACTCCATGTTCTTCGCGAACTCGTTTTTGCTCATGGTGACTCTCCTTCTTCTCCAACTCTGGATCCTAGTACTTATTCTTTGCGGAGACAAGAGGTCTCTCAACCCACCATTGTGATTCCCACTCTTGATGTCAATGTCACCTTTCCTAAGTCTGCCATGAGGAATAAATCATTATGAAAAAAACACCCATGCACTTTATGTGATACATATAGATATTATTCTCATCATTTTCCTCGTCTTGAAGACTTTTTTGATACACTCCATGTTCTTCACGAACTTGTTTGTGCTCATGGTGACTCTCCTTCTCCAATTGTGGATCCTGGTACTTATTCTTTGCGAAGACAAGACATCTCTCAACCCACCATTGTGATTCCCACTCTTGATGTCAGTATGATGAATAATTGAACACCCATTCTCTATTTGTCATCATCCATGTGCTCAACTTATTTAGACTCCTTAGGAGTATCTGAATGTGCTTATTTAGAACCATCCTCTAAAGATACTTCGTTCTCAATATCAATGGACCTTGTGTCCACTTGTCATTAATCTAGCATAATAGATATTGATTATGTGAACCTTGTTTCCCATGGTGATGATTGGTCAACCACTCCTTACTTCGAACCCAAGAATTTGAACCACATCAACCTTTTGGACATTACATTTCTGCTCAATTTTTTGTTAATGGGGAATTCATTTTCTAGAGTTTAGGAAAAGTAATTCTCCCCAACCCTCTTATTGCATTTGGTACTATTGATTCTAGCCCCATAATTATTCCCCATATTGAAGAACGTCTATAGTCCCATATCACTTCGAATAATCATTGGGATGATCCACTTAATCATTCCTCCATATTCCACCAACAACCCAGTCCCTTAGACATTGTTTTCTTTCAACCATTGTGTTGTATAAGTGAGCATCTTTGTTTTCTTTCAACCATTGTGTTGTATAAGTGAGCATCAATTCATTATACCTAAAGCCACTCTTTGTTATGGTGACACCTGGTATGCGAACCCATAAATTGAGCCAATTTGACTCATATATGTAGTGCCAACATGAGATTAGTAACCCCCCATTTCCTTTCTCCTAATTCATCCATCCATTCCTCCCATAAGAATACAACCATAAACAACACATAGTGACGACACCACACCATGCATAACCATATTATGTACCTCCATAATAAAATATGTAGAGTCCATTATTCTAAGTATGTTCAACATGTCCATAGGATTCTACATACATACATGCAAATTTGGGGGAAACTATGCCTCTACATCTACTCATCATCCTTTTGAGGATATCATGGCAGTAGAGCTAGATGCTCAAATCCATTATTTGAGCGCCTTGGAACACAATGGTGCCCCATGAACATATCCAGATAGGGGCATCATTCCCACCTTTGGATACCCAATAGGACCCCTCCATCATCATATGTTCAGGGGGCATATCTCATGCTCAGGGGCATGATGGCACCCCTAGACACCTCCTCAATAGATCAATGCTAGTCTCATCCTGGACATTGAAGATCTAGGTATGTTCATTTATCATTTCATTCCTTGAATAGTTTTTCCTACCGGCCTCTTCACTGAGCCATATACCACCAAGTCCCCATGTTTTATTTGGAAAGTGGGGATGATCCTAGACCTTCTTTAGTAGTTCATTCATGTACTCTTTTCATACCTTGATTCTTCACCAAGAACCATCCTTCCATAAAGAATTAAGGGCATTTTAGACAAGTAAGGTAACCCACTTGAAAGTTGCAAATTTGTAATCCAATTGTTAGTTTGTCTGTTTCAAGCTCTCCAAGATTTAGGGCCCCCTCATTCTCTCCAAATTCTACAATAACCAAATGTGCAAATGAATTGGAATTGGGGGCAAGAAGCCCTTTTATAAGAAAAACCCTAATTTTTTCATTGGCCATTATGAGAAAACTTTATGTCAGTTTGATGAACCATTAGCACCATTGAAAATGTCTCATTGACCTCTATAATGGGTCCCTCTTCATTTCTGGTACTTTGAAACTTCACTTGGAAGCCATTTTTTCCGTGAGGTCTCACTTTGGAACCTATTAAAACTAAATCTCTCCATATGAGTCGCTCAAACTGTAGAACCACTTTTCCTTTACACTTTTTGACTTATGTGTAAAACTTTTTCATGAGTAACGACTATTTACTAATGATTTTAGCATCCCCTTTGAGTCATCCCTGTGTGGAAGAATCATAAAGTCACCCTTCCTTAGAGCATAAGAGATGAGTCACCCTTGCATCCATGGATTCTGTTTAGATTCCTGTTAAGTCTTGTTATAATATATTGTCTCCCTGTGAGTCATGTTCATCATATTTTACTCACATTTGGCCTTTAGCTACTCTGATCTATCTTTGAAAATCCCCCATCTGAGTAATTGACCATCCCCTCTGGAATCATGTCAGTCACTTCTAGGTTAGTATTGCATATTATGATCTAATAAGGGAATTCGTAAGTCCACCTAAACCATTATTTCTTCATCATCATCCATGGTGTTAGTATATATCAATAATAATCATATTTTCTTCATGCCTTTGATGAGGAATCCTCATTGCCTCAATTCTGGCAGCCCTCTTTTGTTGGCAACAACATATATATTCTAGGAGAGTAGTCTATAGGTAAATGTACCTTATTTCCAAGCAAATAGAATTATCGTTTCCCTTTTATATTGGTTGTTTCTCACGTGCTCAACTACAACTCATTATCGTACGATCAAGAATCATATGCTTGACTAACTAGGGATCTCGTAAGATTGCACTAGCATTTCCTGGGTATGTGTGAGATGTTCCAAATATCATGAGGGGGTGACCCTTCAAGTATCCCCCAACATGCCTGGATGATAGTAGATCATGATCCAACCATATATGTAATTTTGTTGATTTCAATGGCTTAGTTCCTACAAATTGCAGAGCCCACAACATGCAGTTCTCTTTTAGATGGTCCATTCATATATTCAGAGCCCTTCCCTGTTCAACATGGATTCTTTGGTTGTGATCTCCGCCTCATATCATCTTAGGGGGAATTATGTCCTATGAACTTAGATCAATAAATTTCATTGTATCAGCCATAACCTTCGTCTTCTAGGAATATTATGTATTTGGGACTCATTAGATCATTGTATCACTTTTTTTCCTATTGATGCTAGCATATCATGTATTTTGTTGCTCAGACCCACATTTTGAGCACATCATTATTATTTTTACTTAGTTAACTCGGCGGGTATGTGTACGCTTCATGTGCCTCATTGAGATCTTATATTGACCAATCAAAGGATACTTCTATCTGACAAGTAGGTCTCACCCCCTCCATTTTTAGTCCTTCCCTTTACTTCAATGATGTATCTCTCTCTTTATGATTCCCCTTCATTGTCTTTTGAAAGTGAACCTACAACATATCTCATTCATACAAATTTCTCCTGACACTCTTACGTTGGGGGGCAATCTGTTATCCTAGAAAAATGATCACCTAGTAATTTTCTACTACGCTAATAGAAATACACCATGTAGGATTGGCTTTTACATATTTAAACCCACTTTCACCTTAGAAAATAATTTAGTGAACCATTTGCCTAAATTATTTCTCATTAAAATCCAAAAAACCCCATGAGAATAATTAAATAAATCACTATTAATTTATTATTTTATATTTATTCCCCATTTCTCTCATGAAATCATTATTTAATAATTATTTATAATTCATATTTGACTTAATCAACATAAAATAGTTAATAAATTACTTTTATTTGTTAATTAATTCAACCATTTTCTAAATAAATATATTTGACCTTTTTTAATATCTTTCCTTCTCTAAAAAAATATAATAAAGTATTCATAACAGCTAGATTTTGATTTAGTCAATACTATTTTATTAGTGTCTAAATCTCAATATATTTCACTATTTTGTTTTAAATAGAGGGGTTTTATCCTCATTATTCATGATGACCATTCCCATCGTCAAATTTTTTTGGGTTGTGTTATATTCTTTCCACGACTAGCCGATGTATTTAATCGGGGGGTTAGAATGGGGGTGGATCCCCCCCTTCGTTGCACCGATTGCATAGTGGGGGGAGTCACAGGGGGTTTGAGGGGTGCAAATAACCCCACTCTGAAAATTTTGGTTTTCGACCCTATGTTAGGTTAGGTGGACCTACCTATGGTTTTGTGCATGATTTTTGTACATGGTTTTGGATGCGATGGTTTTCGATCCATGGTTTTGGATGCGATGGTTTTTGGTCCATGGTATTGGATGCTTCGACATGTATAAATATGCATTGTAACATTGAAAGGACAATAATGAAAAATCAAGCTAGTAGTCCCAGTTTTGGGATCGACGGGAAAATCTCTATGTATATGTGTTTTATGTGTTATGCTCTTGCATTGTTTATTTTCTGTGTTTTAGAATTCGTATGTAGGTAATTTCTGTATGGGGTTAAAACCTAGATTTGGTATCAAAGATATTTTGGCTTCAAGGGGACGCCTCTCTTACTGAGGGGTTTCGCTCGGGCCTGTGGTAGACCCTGTTCAGTGGGAGATTTGCGAGATCGATTCTGGTGGTGAAAGAAGATGGTGAGAAGTGGAAAGATAGAGATCGAGAAATTTAATAGTCAGAGTTTTGAGTTGTGGAAACTCAAGATGGAGGATCTGTTGGTGGATAAAGGTCAATGGATCGTGGTAGGTCTGGGTACTAAACCAACGGGAGTGTCCAATGAAGAATGGAAGTAGTTGGATCGAAAGCCAAAGAGCACAATATGATTTTGTGTCTCAGATTTAGTATTGTTGAATGTATCCGGGGAAGATATGGCAAAGGATTTGTGGGACAAGTTAGGGACTTTGTACCAATCTAAGTCTCTGGTGAATAAATTGTTCCTACAGAAAAAAGTTGTATAACCTAAGGATGAAAGATGGAGATACGGTGACAGAGCATCTGAACGCATTTAACACTGTGGTAAGTCAATTAGCGTCTATTGATATTAAAATTTCAGATGAATATAAGTGCACTAGTTTGTTGTGTTCTCTACCAGATTCATGGGATATTCTGGTTATTACAATATGTAGCAATCCAGCTGCCTTACAGTTTGATGAAACAGTCTCATCCTTGCTGACAAAGGAGATGAGGCAAAAAAATATGGAGAGCCAGAATGGTGATGCCTTGTCGGTATAAGGATGGTCCCAGAATAGAAACAAAAATAAGTCATCGAGTGGAAGATCTAAATCTAGAGGGAGATCTAAATCTCCAGGAAAACCTATAAAGGTGGTGTGCTGGAAATGCGGAAAGGAAGTACACTAAAAAATTGACTGTAAATATAAAGCTCCTGATAAAGGAAAGGGATCTGATGATGCTCCTTCTGCAGAAGCAAAAACCACCTTAGATGAAGGTAGGATGTGTAATTGGCATCTTCCAGTACACATGTAGATCATGAGGCATGGTTGATTGACTCAGGTGCATCCTTTCACTTCACTCCCCATAGAGAGTGGTTCTGTGAGTATGAGAAATACGATGGTGGTGATGTCTTCTTAGGGGGTGATAGGAAGGCTAGAGTCATTGGTTGAGGAAAAGTAAAGTTGAAGTTGAAAGGTGGAATTGTTAGAACACTTCCGGGTGTTCTGCATAATCCTACATTGGCCAGAAATATGATTTATGTATGCAAGTTGGATGATGCAGGTGTAAAAATAGTGTTTGAGAAGGATACCTGCAAGATAGTTTAGGGCGCACTGGTATTGATGGAGGGAGCTCGAATTGGAACTTTGTATAAGATACAAGGTAGTACTCTTTTTGATGGGTGCAAGAATTCCGTGGTTCCCAAAAGTGGAGCAGAAAATCTAGTGGTCTCTAGAGAGAAGACTATGATGTGGCATCAAAGGCTTGGACATATTTGAGAGAAGGGCCTTCAAATACTTCATGGTAAAGGTATGGTAGAAGGTATGATTAATAGCTCTCTGCATTTTGATTTCTATGAAAATTGTGTATATGGGAAACATAATCAGGTGAGTTTCCCTCTGGTGGTAAGAGGCTGAAACAGATATTAGAGTTTGTGCACAGTGATGTGTTTGGACATGTGAAGGTTCCATCACTAGGTATGTCTATGTACTATGTATCATTTATATATGACTTCTCAAGGAATACATGGATATATTTCCTTAATAAGAAATTTGAAGTCTTTGACAAGTTTAAAGAATTTAAGGCTCGGGTGGAAAACCAAACAGAGAAGAAGATAATGGTGTTGAGGACATATAGCAATGGAGAGTTTTGCAGTAAGGAATTCGAAGAATTCTGTAAGAAGCGTGGTATAGCACGGAAGAAGACTACTCCATATACACCTCAGCAAAATGGAGTTGCGGAAAGAATGAACAATACATTGATGGAAAGGGCAAGAAGCATGCTCAGTGGTGTCGGGTTAGGACAAGAATTTTGGGTAGAGGTGGTGGAGACAGCATGTTAACTAGTCAACAAATTACCTTCATCAACGTTGGAGGATAGGACTCCACAAGAGGTATGGACTGGTAGGAAACCCTCTCTTTCACATCTGAGGGTATTTCGATGTGATGCATATGTACGTGTTCCAAAAGAGAAATGAACCAAGTTGGATAGTAATTTTGAAAAGTGCATCTTTATTGGGTATAAGGATGGTTTAAAGGGTTATAAGATTTGGAAACCAATAACAAGGAAGCTTGTGTACAACCGAGATGTGGTGTTCAGAGAGGTGAAAGATTTTATTAAACATGAAGTCCAACCAAAGGAACCTGAGAAGATAGAGTTTGAGCTAAAGGAGGAAGAATAAGACTCTATAGTAGAGGAGGAACCAGAATATGAAGAGCCACAAACTCCGGGTGTGGGAAGATCAGTTTGAGAAAGAAGGCAGCCAAAAAGGTATAGTGCATCTACCTTCTGTTCAAATCTTGATTGATCTATTATTGATGATCATGCAAAAACTGTGAAGCAAGCAGTAGATTCAGAGGATGGAAAACTCTGGAAAGAGGCCATGGTTGATGAAATGGAATCTTTGCACAACAATAAGGCTTAGGATTTGGTGGAGTTATCGGTTGAAAGGAAACCCATTGGTAGAAAATGGGTGTTTAAGAAGAGGACAAATGCAGAAGGAAAGGTGGAGAAATACAAAGATCAGTTGGTAGCAAAAGGTTATTCCATGGTACTGGGAATTGATTTTGGTGATATTTTTTCTCATGTTGCCAAGGTAACTTCTATTAGATTACTTTTATCTATTATTGTTGCTTTTGATTTTGCGGTAGAACAGATGGATGTGAAGACAACATTTCTTCACGGGGATCTAGAAGAGGAAATCTACATGAAGCAACCTAAAGGCTTTGCGATGAAGGGTAAGAAATAACTTGTATGCAAGTTAAAGAATTCTTTGTATGGGTTAAAATGGTCACCAAGGATGTGGTATTAGAAATTTGATACATTTATATGGGGACTTGGCTTCACCAAAAACAAAGTAGATCACTGTGTGTATTTTAAATTAATTAGTGACCGTGTTATTTATCTGGTCTTGTATGTGGATGATATGTTGCTGGTTGGAAATGACAAATAAATTTTCCAAGATTTGAAGAACCAATTGTCCTCCAAATTTGACATGAAAGATCTTGGTGCTGCAAACTATATTTTGGGCATGGAAATTAAAAGAGATTGGCAAAAGAGGAAGCTCTGGTTAAACCAGAGGAGGTATGTTGAGACAATATTATAGAGGTTTAATATTCAGGATAGTAAACCAGTGAGGGTTCCTATTGCTGTAGGTGTAAAGTTATCTGTTGAACAATGTCCCAAGACACAAGAAGAGGAAAAGGACATGTCCCATGCTCCATAGGCAAGTGCAATCGGTAGCTTGATGTATGTTATGGTCTATACTAGACCAAACATTGCACATGCAAAGGGAGTATTGAGCAGGTTTATGTCAAAACGAGGGAAGTAGCACTAGATAGTAGTGAAGCAGGTTTTCAGGTATTTGCGTGGCACTAGTGATTGTGGTTTCTGCTACCAAGGAAGACTGGGATTGGACAGAGTGTTGGATATTCATGGCTTTGTTGATGTGGACTAGGCTAGGGATATGGATCAGAGAAGATCTACAAGTGGGTATACGTTTAACTTATTTGGAGGTGCAGTCAGTTGGGTGAGTAAGAAATAATCTGTAGTGGCATTATCAACTACAGAGGCAGAATACATGGTAGCCAGTCATGCAAGCATGGAAGCAGTTTGGTTGTAGAGATTGTGTTCAAATATGGGGTTAGTACAAGGAGCTATAAGGACAGACTGTGACAGCCAAAGTGCATTTTTCTTGGCAAAGAACCCTGCATATCATTCAAAGACAAAGCGCATTGATGTTGAGTATCGCTTTGTGAGGGATATGATAGAAGACAAAAAGGTGTTGTTGGTAAAGGTGGATAGATTGAAGAATACTGCAGATGCATTAACAAAATTTGTGAGCTTTTAGAAGTTCTCTCGGTGTAGAGAAATGATGGGCATTGTAGGGCTAGACAAATGACTAAGTTCTCTTGTGGCCCCTTGTGGAAAGAAAACAACAAGTGGGATAATGTTGGGTTCTCTTATATTCTTTCCACGATTAGCCCACGTAGTTAACTGGGGGGTTAGTAGGGGGGTGGAGCCCCCCCTTCATTGTGCTGATTGCGTAGCGGGGGGGAGTCACAAGGGGATTGAGGGGTGCAAATAACCCCACTCTATGGGGTCTGGGGCAGCACCCCGAAAAATTTTGGTTTTGTACCCTATGTTAAGTTAGGCGGACCTACCTATGGTTTTGGGCATGATTTTCACACATGGTTTTGGACGCGATGGTTTTCGGTCCATGGTTTTGGATGCGATGATTTTTGGTCCATCATATTGGATGCTTTGGCATGTATAAATATGTATTGTAACATTGAAAGGACAATAATGAAAAATCAAGCTAATAGTCCGAGTTTTGGAATCCAGGGGAAAATCTTTGTGTATATGTGTTTTATGTGTTATGTTCTCGCATTGTTTATCTTCTATGTTTTATAATTCATATGCAGGTAATTTATGTATGGAGTTAACACCTACAAAATTATCATCCTAAAACATTTGAGCTCCCATATTGAGTTCAATCTTCCATAACCACATTTTTTCGCATTGCACACATTGAAAGAGGGAAATATAACTGAAGCACAGGGCCACCAAAGGACCCATCCCATGGAAGGGGATTTGTAGACCTAAGTGTACAATATCTTCTCATCAGAAGTAAATTTTTTATTTTAATCAATAAAATAAAATGTCTTTAATTTCAGTTGGGTCTTTATCATTTTATATGTTGTTATATGTTTATGTTTGCATAATATATGTTTTATGCAAGTCCTTTCTTACATTTTGTTGCATATTCAAAACATATTAATAGACATGTTTTATTGTTAGGACTACCTGTCACCAGCAGTTTAAGTGAATCGATTTTCATACACTTGCAAAAAAAATTCACACTAACAACAAGCATCCATAATTGATATGGAAGGTAAGCTGCATGATTTAGCTATTTCCATTTTAATTGATATTCATTATAATTATAGTTATGTCACCCCATAGCATGTTGATAAATGCAATTTAGTCATGGGCATACATGAAGAACCATGGTTGGTTCAATTAGCAACTTGAATGGAAAAAAAAAAAATTAGTCATTGGGTAAGGTCATCTGTAGTCATGCTCAGTAGAATTCCTAGGAAATATCACTTGAATATATTTCCATTGTATACATATGGTGTACTATTGGGCATGTACTAGTTATATTTACATCAAACTAAGGTGAATTATTTTAATAAAGACATTGAATGCTTAGATAAGCAAGGAGAGAGAAGAGTTATGCATGGAAAAAGAAAGACTACATCAATAAGGTTTATCACTCCTATTCAATCCAAATGTAGAAGTCGAAAAGGACATACCTTGTTTGTAGTACAAATTTCTAGCGGTGAGAAAAATGAAAATGACTCTTAGAACGAGGAAATTGAGTTGTTGAGAATGTACCAAGTTATCATACAGTACACAAATGTCTCCCGAGTGGAAGCCCTTAGATTAACAACCCATAGAGAGAGATATTTCTCTATTGAGTTGGTACCTAGAGCAACAAAAACATCCAATGCTCCATACATCATGAGTATTCTTGAGTTTTTGGACTTAAAGTTGTAGCTAAAGGAAATTCTTGACAAGGGTTATATAAGGCTAGGTGTGTCTCCATGGGGAGCACTTGTACTATTTTTGAAGAATACGGATGCAACCATTTGATTTTTCATTGATTATAGAAAACTAAATAAGGTAACCATAAATAATAATTACCCATTGTGAAGAATTGATGATCTCTTCAGTTAGCTACGGGGACCAGTAGACTTCTCTAAGACTCACTTGAGGTCAGGGTACCATCAACTAATGATCAAGGAAGAGGGTATTCATATAAAAACCTTCAATAAAAGTTATGGGCACTATGATTTTGTAGTTTACCCTTTGATCTTACCAATGTCCCTGCCACATTCATATTCTTAATGAATAACGTGTTCTGTCCCTATTTGGACAAGTTTGTTGTTGTATTTGTGGATGAAATATTGGTGTATTCTAAGATAGAGGAATAGCATGTGAAGCATCTGGATGTAGCACTACCATTACTAATGGATAAAAAAATCTATTCAAATCTTAACAAAAGTGACCTTTTCCAGTCATGAATACATTATCTGGGGCATGTTGTCTCCCGAGAAGGCATACTAGTTGACCCAGAAAAGATCAAGGCTATAATGGAATGGGAAACACCAAGGAATGGCAATGTGATTAGGTAATTCATAGGTCTGGTAAGTTATTATAGGATATTTATAAAAAAAAAATCTCCAGGATAGGTCACCCTATCACATCCTTTTAGAGAAAAAGGAAGAAATTCGAGTGGAAATCCTAGTGCCTAAAAAGCTTTGAGTAGCATAAGAAATTGCTCACCAATATAATATTGTTGAGGATTGTAGACCCTAAAAAGAATTTCATGTTAGACACATATGCTTGCAACAAAAGGCTTAGTGGAGATTGATGTAGGGAGAATAGGTAGTGTGTTATGACTCAATAAAATCAAATGAACACAAAGTGAATTATGTAACTCGTGACGTAGAGTTAGCTATCATAATTTATGCACTAAAGATGTGGAGGAATTACCTTCATGGAATAAAATTCATACTTATGACAAACTGTAGAAGGTTGAAGTATTTGTTTGATCAGCCCAAGTTGAATGTTAGGAAAGAATAAAATTTAACCTCATTAATGACGACCTAATCAAATTTAAAAGCATAATTTATGTTCCAAACGATGAGGAATTAAAAAGTTTGATAATAAAAGAGTTCCATGGTAAACCTTATTTAGGCTAGTCTATATCTCAAAAGACAATCAAAACCATTAAAAAGTCTTATTAATGGTCAAATCTGAAAAATGAAGAGGCTAATTGTGTATCAAAATGCATGGAATTCTAGTAGGTGAAGGTTGAATGAAAGCATCCAACAAGATTGTTGTGTCCCATTCCCATTCTAGAATGGAAAGTGAGGTGATTTCCATGGATTCCATTATATTTTTACCTGAAACATATAGGTATAACAATGTAATCATGGTATCTACTGATAATTTCACCAAGGTAAATAATTTTTTAGTAGTTAATTCCACTAATTTAGCAGGTGAAGTAGCACAAATCTTGATAAAGGAGATTGTGAGGCTACATGGTGTTCCCAAGAAAATTATATTAGATAGAGATGCTAAGTTTACTTCACAGTTCTAGAAGCAACTTTGTAGTTTTGGGGACAAAGTTTGAATTTAGCATAGCATATCACTGAAAGAAATATGGGAAAACTGAGAGGACAAATAGTATCCTTGAAGACATGTTGAGGATGTATGTAATGAATCAACCCAATAAGTGGGTAGAATAACCTCCACTGGTAGAGTTTTCTTCCAACAATGGATACCAAGAATCCACAAAATATGATCCCATTTGAAGCATTATATGATAGGAGTTGTAACAATCCTATCAATTCGAGTGGTTGACTGAATAGGGTCCTTGTTGGGATTGATATGCTCAAGAAAATAGAATAGTAGGTTCAACACATCAAACAAAATTTGAAAGTGGCATAGGATATATAGAAAAGTTATACATACCAACATATGGTGCACAAAGAGTTTGAAGTTGGGGAATATGTATATCTAATATTTAATCCTAAGAAACGTTCCTTAAGGATTGGGTCATGTGTCGAGTTGGCACCATGGTATTGTGGGCCTTTTGAAATACTTGAGAAGATTAGGCCAGGGACCAACAAGTTGCCCTTACCTCCTTTAGTTAAATTTCATGATGTTTTCCATGTCTCTTTTCTTGAAAGGTATGTACAGGTCTCTTATCATGTGATTCATTGGTCTATGCTATAGGTGGAACCATACAAAGAGTTCCATCTAGACCCATTGTTCATTCTAGATCATAGGAGTCTCATGCTTTGAAATCAAGCCATTGAGGAAGTCAATGTGCAAGGAAAGCTCTTTGGGCCAGAGGAGGCCACATGGGAAATGGTTCATTCCATGCAGTCTAACTAACCATTTTTGTTTGTTGGTTGAAGAAAATGTTTATAACTATATATTTGTAAATAATTTATAGAGTGGTGTATATAAATCTCCATGAAAAGGTATTTTTTTGCATTTTATTTCTAGCGTTTCATATGAGAAAAAACAATTGAGGGCAATGCCCCCTCAAGGGGGAGTGGTTTTTGATAGCCCCAACCATGGGAATCTTGTAAATGAATTCTAAACATTTTTATAGAAATATAATTTAAATGGCGAACTGAGTTAAGAGCCATGAATTCTAGAGCATAGAGGAGGTTGCTTGCTTTGGATGTTAGTGAGTTTCCTGTACAGATGTTTTTTTTGTTTTTTTGGTATAGTCATTAAAGGGCTGGTAGGTGAGCCTTAGTGGATTGGTTAGGAAATTAATTTGGGCTACAAGGAAGTATGTATTCCATGCTTCCTTTGTGAAGCACTTACAATACAAGGATAGTTGAATTAATGAAGCTGACTATGATGACACGAAGGACAAAAAATTGATCCCAACACAAAGGAGAAGGAAATAGAAAAAGGAGAGGGGGTTCAATCTCATAGAAAAAATAAGTTCTCACAATCATTTAGGGAGGAGATGCCACAAAATCACTCACTCGGCCATCATGGATTCAACATTCAACAAGAAAAGGGAAAAATGATGGTGAAGTAGTTTAAGTTGGCAATATTGGTAGTCAGGTGGGTTCTCCTTGGTGAGGAACAATACCTCTCAAGTCCCTTTAATGTCATAGGGTGGAAAAGATTTTCATTGGATTCCCTTAGTGGTGTGGGTGGAGGATTGTGTCCTTGAAATCCTAGAGGGAGAGTCTATGAAAGCTCCTTCTTGTTGATTTACAATGGGTTATGGATTCCCCTACATGGGTGGAACCATTGTGTGTTGGTAAAGGGTGGAGAGGTTTTCTTATTAAACCTTATGTACTTTAGAGTTACTTTTTATGCACATTCTCTACCTAATATTTTTCCAAATATTGGAAGGGTAGAGTTCTTAATTGGTCCAATCTTTTATTTATTTCTAATCTTTGTTTACCACAAGGCTTACTCTTGTTTTAGTACACTTGATTTTAAACTATCACAAACTTCATTATGCAAATTAGTAATATTACCTTATCTTAATTATATTTCAGCAGTTTTTGATTTTCCTCCATGGGTGTTAAGTCGTTCATGCCCTTCAAAAAATTTCCTTTCAAGTTCCAAGAGTCCCATGCCAATCAATTTATTCTTGATTCCAAGGTTGTCAATTCATTTATGCCCTTCTGGAACTTCCCTTCGAAGTTCTAAGGGTGTTGTCCTACTTTCCCTTCAAGCATCTAGTGAATACGAGGGAAAGAACTAGGTGTGACAATGAAGATTGTTATCCTCTCCTATGTAACCCTTTATAGTGAGATTAATAGTGTTGGGGATTGACAAATATTCCTCTATGCATTCCCCCGAGAAAATTCCTCGTGAGTGACCCAATTTGGGGCTTCCCGCCATGGCATCATGATCTTCAAGGTGAAGGTATCCCAACCTTTCTTGCCCAAGTCATGCCGAGAGTGCTAGTGGATGGAGTTAGGGACATTATCCCACCCCTCCAATAAGGTTCCATTTTTCTATACAACCCTACCGCTCATGTGTGAATCATTCATTCAAGAAACTACCCTTTGCGTATAGCCAACTCTCATGTCTTTAACATTCACAACAAAGTTTTAAATGGAACTTTAAATTGTAAGACAATAATATGCAATTCAAATCAAAATAGAGGTTTTCGACTCATCATAGGTAGTGCATTTGAGAAGTCTCTTTCCACACTCAATAATCATTAGTAATAGATGTTCAAATTAATAGTCACCAATATAGTCATGTATGCTAAATTATCACCATGAAATAATCATCAACATATTTTTAACTATGAGAAAGACCTAATTTAAACTAAAAACATAATGAATCCAACACATGATTTAGACATAATCATAAACATCCATCACAGAACCTTAGGCTGAACGAAGGTATTGCCAGGGTAACTACAAACCATGCTTAGTCAAGTAGCTGGACCTATTAGGCCAGAAGAGGGCTCTCTTGGTAATGATCTCAGTCAAGATGATTGGATCAGGAAAAGGATTTTAGGCTAGGTATAGTAGCACGAAGTTTTGATTGGATTTTGAAGGGGTTTTGCTAGATCACGAGGAGCTATATAGTTTAGGTCTAGGGAATTAGGTCAAAATTGCAGGGTGTTCAATGGGGCAAGGTAGGCATAAGGTTTATCACTCTAGGGATTGATCAAGTGAGATTTTTTTAGACTGGCGAGAAGCTAAGAAGAGCATGTGAAAACCATGGATCCTTCCTAGACTACAAAAAACATGAAATGGTGAATGTTTTCCTAAAAGCAGAGCACTGATATAATAAATTTTGCCTATAAACTTGAAAGCATTCACTTAGAAAGAAATGAAATCATTAACGAAGTATACAAAACCATATTAACATATGATCACAAAAGAAAAAATTGTACTACAACTCCATACCACATGGATCCCATAAAAATAGTTTCAATTCTTATTAATCTCCTACTAAACTGCTACAAAATGATGTACAATCAAGGTCTTAGCATCCAACAGAGTCCAACCCTTTACAATGAGAAAGAAGAAGAAGAATATATAGACATGAATTCAAACTCTTCCCATCCTTAGGGGTCGAATCCCTAAGATGAGGAGCTAATGTAACCAACACTGAAAAGAAACAAGAATGTAGGCATCTTAACAACTTGCCTCTAAAAGTGAAAAATTGATTCTTTAGAGCTCAAATTGACTTTTAATGCAATGAATCTACCCTCTACTACTAATTATCCATCATATTTACATGCCTAGTCATAATTTACAATGGTAAAACAACCTCCATGAGAGAAAATCCATGAACATAGTCAAAAAATGGATAAATAGCCATCCTATGCAAACTCTGCCCTACACACAGCGCCAGTGGCCCAACACACAGCGCCACTTTTAGGTTCTTTTTGGAAGCCTTCCCATCATCCAAATTGAGCTCATGATAGGTCATTAGAGAGCTCTCAAGGTCGACTTTCCAAAACACCTAGAATGTTTTCATTTGAATTCCATTTAACCCCACAAAACTTGATTCTCCTAAGGATGCTTCTGTGTGTACAAAAAGTGGCAGAAGGTAATTTTTATGTATTTATCTTGAGCATATAAGTCAATTATTTCCATGCCCTGATGAGTATAACATTGCTCCAGCTCATAATTCTCTATCAAGTTCAAGTATATTTCCTCCTCATCATCAAATCTCTCCTCCAACATCTGTTCCTTCCCTTTGTACAATTGTTGCACCCATACCTGTTGTGTTGACGAAGAAGGCAAAGCCCCTTCCACATCTTGTGGATTTATCATTTTCTTATGGGATGATGAAGAAGGAAAGGTCCCTTCCACATCCTGTGGAACAAACACTTTCCTATCAGCTGCAAACAATCTCCTTGTGCCCCTTTGATATGTCATGAAAGTCTCAGGCACCTCAGTAGTTTAGCCTCTTTGGCCTTCTCATCTGTTTTCACTTCAGCCCTACTAGAAGGCCCCCCTGCTTCTTGAGACAATGGTGGAGGAATTTGAGGACCCCTGAAGATGTCATGAGCAATAAATGTCTCCTAAGAGATGTTGAGGAGATTGAGATGATGAAGCACAATCATCTTGATCAGGGAGTAATGATAGAGACCACTCATATGCTGAGGGTATGGCTTCTTCTGGACAAAATGAGCCATCTTCTCAATATCCTTGAACAATAAATAAGGGAGGTTTAGCATACTCACCTTGCTAAAATGCATGAGGAGCTTGATGTGATAGGTGTATGACCTAGAAAATCTGCCCTTACAAGTGAAATATTTCATGATGATTTTCATCATGGGGACATAACTATCTTCAAGAAATCTGAAAGGAAAAAGTCTCTTCACCTCATTTCTATATCGAGGTTTGATATAAGGCTCGTAATAGTGTTCATCCATCTCTTAGGCCTTGCACCACGTTTCCCCTACATTCAGAATCCTAGTTGCCTCTAAAATGATGGAGGGTGAGACTGTGAATGTTACCCCAGCAAGAGTCACCTTGTTGTCCTCAAGATGGGCTACAAAAAGTTTTGTAGGCTCAAGGTGATGTTGAACTCTCTCTACCTACTCACAGAACTCACGGCAGCCAAGATGTCTGAAACATGTGATAGCCAACTAAGATGCATGTAATTATCTAAGGTTTGATGGTTCTTCTCTGATAATCTGGCCTCCCTTGTGTGGTTTTCTCTGATGCCTAGCTCTATCTTCTAAGGTGTCATTGCTTGTGATTTCCTCCTCCTCATAGTCTCATTCCTCTTTGTCCATGTTTGTAAGACTTGAGGTTGTATGAAGGGAAAGAATGAGAGTTATTTAGGAATGAGGGGATGGGATATGACCTAATGGGATAGAAAATGAATGAGGGAGTAGGAATCATAAAATGAGAGGGAGGGCTTGGTTTGTTTGAGAAATTTCCCTTGGGGAAGAGGGATAAAGAGTTAGGGATGATATGGAATAGGGATAAAGGGATAAAGGGATGAGGAAAGAGTTTAGAGTTGTAGTGATAGGTGATAGGAGAAGTAATGGGGGTTTTAGGGTTTAGGCATAATTAGGGGAAAATTTAAGGTTTAGGCATAAACAAGGGAAATTATGTTTAAAAATTGAATTGCAAACCAACCGTGGGAGGAACGCTTACTTGTATGTAGGTAAGAGAGGACAAATTTGAAGTTTTTTGAAGTTTAGAGGTCTTTCTGGCCCTTTTGTTAAACGCACAGGGCCAGTGCACATATGTGCAGTGCCACCCTAGAAGCATAGTGCAATGTAAATTTACACTGGGAAATTTGCCAAATGCGAAGCACCGGGCCTCAATGCACGGTGCCAAGTTCTCAACACGTAGCACCAACCTTGCCTACTTGAAATGTGCATTGCCACTCCATGACTACTCCAGACGCACAACGCCACCCTCTAGAAGTGTAGCACCACCCTCTAGAAGCATAACGCCAACTCTCCTTTGCCCAAAACTCGCTCAACCTTTCCTCTTCTCCTCAATTTTTGACTTATTGCTTGCCAAATGAGAATGATAAACTTGAAAATGAAATGTGAGGCCTTATATAGAATTGAATTTTGATTTTTCACTTGAAAAACCCACTTTCTAATGTTTCTTGACCTTTTCCAAACTCTGCTTTTAATGTCTTTTCTTCTTTGTTTCTTTTCAGGTGGAAAATGATCAACTTGAATTGATTTTTGCAGTGTTTCTTTGTCTTGTAGCAAGGAGAGATGCTTTGGTGCAGTTGGGATCATTTATTACATAAACTAACTTAAAATTACATAAGAAATACAAATTAACTCATGATACTCTGTTTTCACCTCAAAAACATGTTTTTGAGGTGAAAATTACAGGTTAAAAGATAATAATATAGTGAATATGACCTGCAAGCCATCATGCTTGACTAATTTATCATCCTCATACCCTTGCTGCCCTTTATTTACACTTTTAAATTAGGTTGTTGACCTTGGTAATGAAACCCTAAGACCTAATGAAACATGCCATATGACCTAATGAAAACATGCCAACTGGCCTAATGAAGGCATGATTGCAAATTGACCATGAAACCATGACTAAAGACAGCGTAAAGAAGGGTCAGCAAGTACACTCTATGAGAGAGAAATTAGTTTTTCTAAAGAGAAGACAACCATCAGTGGATCAATTTGACATGACCTAATGAAATGATGTAAAATTTTCAGTATGGGACCCCTAAAATGAAAATGCAAAGAGAAAATTTTGATCCCTGATGGAAGTATGTAGATACTAACACTAACATTGGCCTTATTATGGATGGTAGCTCCTTGGAGGTGTCAATAACATCGTAGACCAAGTGCCTCATCCATTGGGCAACACGGTCAAAACAAAAAAAGTAAAAAAATGACTCAATACAAACTAAAAATCGACTCACAACCAAACCGACTCTAAACTTGACTATAAACCAAATAAACCAAACTTGACAGAAATTATTCAAACTTTATAGCTTTCACTTTGGGCCCCAAGCTAATATGATAGTGTACTTGAAACCTTGCAAGGAAAAACAAACTGGTATATAAACTGAAGGTGAAGTAACTTCAGGGAACAACCTCAAAAGTAGTAGTTCTTTAGGAGCCTACCATTCTTTGGCCCTCTTGAACATTCCTGACAATCCATTTCCTTTAACAAAAATGGATTCTATCCTTGATAAGCTGAGATTTTATATAGTCCTTTCAATAAATTGTCAAACTTACCATGCTTGCCCTTTTCCTCATTCGATGCATCCCATCGTAGCACTACATCCTCTAGCTGAAACTTTTATGCTTTGGTTTTTCTATCATAAATTTTCTTTATCTTCTCTTACAACCGGAAAGTGTTTTGGGAAACCTCTTCCCTTGTTTGTTGAAGGTTAATCATTTGATTAATTCTACACTGAATATCATCCTCTTTGCTGCTAGTTTCCTGTAATAATCTCATGACCGGGACTGCAAGTGATGTAGGAAATATTGTATCAGTACCATAAACCAACTCAAAAGGTGACATACTGTTGTGGCAACCAAAAACTCCCCTCCTTATGAAGTATTATTGCTAATACTAAATAAGTGGGGACCCACAGTAAAAATCAAAAAATCAGTTAGTGCTACATTTTCTTTTTTAGATGAAACTTAAAACATCATGGAATTAGGAAAATACCTTGAAAAAATCTAAAAAACCTAAGTTTCATAACGAAGAAAATTAAATTCACTCCTTAAAGGATATCGCATCGCGCAAAAAATGATAGGATACACCTTCTAATGAGTTAAAATGACAAGAAGCATGACTGCGATGCGAAACCTCATTGCATCGCATACACTAAAGAAACACTCACAGTGAAAAACTTTAAAAATCGCCGATATGCGATATCGCATATCGCACATCGCAAAAATCACATCAATTACACAAGGATTATAACGATCTGTGATATTGCGATATTGTGATATTGCGACACTGCGACACTGCGATACTGCAAAGTTGCGATGTCGTGATATTGCGATACTGCGACCTTGCGATAAAAAACAGCACGATGATATTGCGATATTGCGATATTGCGATACTGCGATCTGCGACATCGCAAAGCAAAATCGCGGGACCTCTCCATCGCAGTTGGTTCTGGCTCACTATTCGAGAAAAATTTTTCAGCCAAAAGTTGGTCATGTATTTTAATGCGAATTAATGAGTTATTTCCAGTTGTTAATGAAGTAGGGTGTTGTGTTTTTCGAAGAAATAGCTCACGTAAGGTGGCATGTTTTGCATATCTTCGGCATTTAAAATTTTTCCTGTCATTAGTCTTTTATCATTACTTCTACCTCGATGTAAACTGCAGGAAAGAAGGACGAAGCATTATACAGGGTACTATGCAGAAAACTATGAGGAGGAAAGACAGCGCTCCAATGTACATTTCGGAAGGCACACCTAATCCACTCAAGGAAGAAAAAGAGTCGTAGAACTCTTATGAGGCATCTATCACAAATTTCTCATATACAGCCATGGTTGAATGGGTACTGAACGATGCTAATACCAAAAACAGACAGTTTAATTCTCAGGGTCAAGAGCTCACATAATCACTATTTTTACAAATTTTGAGCTTTATACCGAATGAGAGAAAAAGGCGCAAGAGGAAAAAACCGCATCAGGGAAGCCCAGATCAAGAAACAGAGGCAGTTTCTGATGCAAAATTAGCGCTTAGCGCTAATCATGCATTTCTAAGAAAAATTGTTCGAAAAGGAAGGTCCCTAGTTATCGGTCACCTACGAGCCCCGAAAATTGCAAGAAATCAACGATAGAA
>APFE030803995.1:0-11588 GCA_000404065.3 Pinus taeda
AATGCAAAGGCTTTCGTTACCTCTGTATGTCCTCCCTTCAATTTTTCGCAAAACCTCCAGCAACCAGCCTCTTTAAAAGCTCGTGCTACACCTTCATCTCTGAGTGTAAGATCAAGCCCCTTTGGCTCGGTTCTTAGCCACCTTCTGGATCAATGTTCTCTTTTCTCCATCTTGCTCAGAATATCTTCACACAAAGAACTAATCAGCAACTTCAATTTACAAAACAGCTTCGGCTTTGGAGTGCAGGCTCGCTTGCAATGATCCATTTTTAAATGAAAACTCGGGCTTCTTTGCGTTTTTTCAAACACTCGTCATAGAACAGGCACGTTAATGCATCATGAATAAACATTATGACACTACCATACCTCATAAGATCTCTTAAAATAATTGTCATGTGCGTGATCCTAAATCTGATGGCGGAATGAATCCTATCATGACCTGGAGAAGACATCAACTGACAAAAAATGGACGGACCTAATGACTCATCTCCCGAGATTTGACATTTCAAGAAAATGCGCTGCAAAAAACCCCGAATCCCCGATTTCGTAGCGCAGACAATTATGAATTGACAAACCGCGCTACGAAATGGCTGCTAGATGATACGCTGCGACAAGGTGGAAAAATGATTGCGCAGCTAAATTGGCCAATCAGATTGCGCTGCGAAACTGCGCAAAATACAAATGATGCAAACAAGACAAGGCATGCCTTAAACAATAATGATGGAGGGTATCTAATGGTTTTTTACAAGGACTCACATCAATACCTTTTGAAATTCTAATTTCAAAGTGACACACATAGAAACCTATTGACTTAAACAATTTTTTTTTATATGAATCTTTGGACATAGGTGAACTGTGGTTTTAAGTGATAACAGACAACATGAATCCTTTTCAACAGAAGAATGAACATTGTACATGAAATTTTCCCACAGGTAGAGCAATAAAATTGAATTCTACCTAATCTCACTCAAAAAATTTCACTAGAAATGAATATGAAATGAACTATGAAACATAACAAGATACATATGAAACATAAGAGACACATTTTCTACACTCACAACCACATGAATCTCATGAAACAGAGCCGCTTCCTTTCATTAATTCTCTATAAAAAATATACAATGCAGAAACAAAGTTTCTTTTCCCACAGTCTCCTAGAAGTTACAAGCCAACCAACCAATTGCTTTGCAAATGGTTTGCATACAATATATAGAATGTGATAGAACGCCCAAGGGTTGGGGAGTTACACAAAATGAAGGTGGAGAGCCAAACATCAGCTACATGTGTAGCACCACAAACATGACAAATGGCTTGGGTGACCCTTTGCCTTCCTTTGCCACTTGTATAACTAACCATATGGAGTGGAAATATTTATAAAACCGTCGCGCTCCTCTTCCTGTGTGTCATGCTCTTTTCCAGGTGACTTTTGGAGGCCTTCCTGATGTCCACATTTAGCGCAGGATAGCTTGTTGGAAACTCTGTCCTGTCTACGTTCCAACCCCACTAGAATTTGTGAATTTAGAGTTCATTTGCCCTATCAAAAGTCAAATCTCCCAATACTGGTCGAAATGTGCCAAATGAGGCTGCCTCAAGGCAGAGTGCTGTTGCGGTCAACTTTGGAATGTCGTCCTCAACCCCAAATTGAGCTCACGATAGCTCATTGGAAATGTCTTTTAGTCTAATTTCCAACTGAATTGGAATTTGTTGATTTGGAGTTCTTTTTCCCTATCAACAATCAAATCTCCTAAGACTGGTCGAACTATGCCAAATAAGGTTGCCTAAAGGCAGAGTGCTGTTACAGTCAACTTTTGAATGCCTTCCGCAACCCAAAATTGAGCTCATGATAGTTCATTGGAAAGATACGTGTCTCTAGTTATCATTTGGATCATCAAGAAAGTCATTTGGCTAACCAAGCTAGGAGAAAACTTGATTGTCTCGAGGTCGCTCCAGAGGTGCATCAATTCTCCCGAGACAATTGTATTTTTTACATTTCTTCAAAACCATGACACCTGTGTAAAACGTGAAGGAGGTTTCTCTTCTCTAGTCTGTTTTTGACAAAACACTCTCTCAATTTGTCCAAATTCATCTTTCCTTGCTCAAAAACATCATTTGAGTGAAACCTACCCCGATGTGGGGAACAAGAGATTTGTCGAAATGAAGCGAAATGAAGGGGAAAAGGAGATTCTAAATTCTTGAGGAAATTTTGGAAAGTATGGAGGGATGTTAGGAAGTAGGGGAAAGTGGAATCTCAGAAATGTAGTGAGGGTAAGGGGTCCAAAAAGGAAAAACACAGGCCCAACCATAGAAAATTGCCAGGTTGTAGCAAGAAACGAGGGTTTGTGCGAAAATGAGGAATTTGGGGGATCTCAGTGATGGGAATAGTTTGATAAGGTACATTATGGATAGGGGAAGGTGTATGAACATCAGGATATAATTTTTTCCGATGATTTGACCATCCATGAGAAATTAGCTTCAAAACCCTAGGAGAGGGAAATGAACCTTGCCTAGGTGCAACTGAAGCATGAACAAGGTGTGAAATGACCCAATGGAACTTGACATGATGATGACAACCCTTTGAATGATGGTACACTCAGCTGAATGGTGACATGGACCGACATTTGGAAAACTTTGGAAGGAGTACAAGCAAACCTTTGACCTAATGCCTAGTGACCAAATTTTACTTGAAGATTTACTGAAATGATAAAATTTGACCTTGACACCTTACAATCACTTGTGTAAGAGCATGTTTGATCACTGGAGGAAGGCTACAAAGACTGACACTAACACATCCTACTGACCTACCCGCAGGATCCTATCCTGTAAATCCATCCCATAGGAGCTCATAGTTATTAAGTGATTTACTCATATCTGCCTGCTAAGAGCATCAACCACTTTGTTCTCTTTACCTTTGATATATTGGATCTCAAAATCAAACTTACAAATCGTGGCCAACCATCTAGCCTGCCTAGCGTTTAGATTTGGTTGGTCAAACAAATACCTCAATCAAATATTATCACTCATAAGTACAAATATCCTTCCAAGAAGATAACTTCTCCACATATTCAATGCATGTATGATCACTTCTAACTCTAAATCATGTGTGGGATAGTTATGCTCGTGCTTGTTTATTTTTTGGGACTCATAACATACCACATGTCCATCTTGCATAAGGACTCCACCAAGTCCTCTCTTGCAAGCATATGTGCACAGTACAAACTCTTTGTCTAGATCTGCAATCTGTAGCACTGGTGAATGTGTCAAAAATTGCTTAAGTTGCTCAAAGTTAGCCTCACACTCCTTAGTCCATTTGAACTTCTTACCTTTCCTTTGCAATGATGTGATAGGATAAGCAATCTGTGAGAAGTTCTTGATGAACCTCCTATAGTATTCTACCAAACCCATGAAATATCTCATCTCATCTACATTCTTAGGAGCTACCCACTCCATGATGGCTCTTATCTTCTCTGGATATACTGCAATTCCCTCCTTGGAGACAACATGCCCCAATTAGTGTACCTCAGTCTAAAAGAAACTACACTTGTTGAGCTTAGTATAAAACTGATGCTCTCTCAACAACCTCAACATTGCTACTAAATGTTCGACATGCTCTTCCTTATTTTTAGAATATACCAGTATATCATTAGTGAAAACAATAACAAAATTATCCAAATACACACTCAACACACTATTCATCAAACACATAAATGTAGTCGAAGAATTAGTTAAGCCAAATGGAAAAACGAAAAACTCATAATGCTCGTACCTGGTCTGGAAAGCGGTCTTGTAAATGTTTTCCTCTTTGATGCATACTTGAAGATAGCCAAATCTCATATCAATCTTTGAGAACATTGATGCTCCCTTCAGCTGATTGAACAAATCATCACTCCTCAATAACAGATAGCTGTTCTTGATGGTCACTTTGTTCAATTGCCTGTAGTCATTGCATAATATGATTGTTCCATCCTTCTTCTTCACAAACAATACTAGGGCACCCCATGGTGATACACTTGGCCTAATGTACCCCTTGTCCAACATTTCCTTTAGTTGCAACTTTAACTCAACCAACTCAAGTGTGCTCATCCTCTAAGGTGTTTTTTATGATGGAAATACCCCTAGCACTAACTCAATAGAAAATTATACATCCCTGTGAGGTGGAAACTCTATAATTCCCTCAATAAATACATCCTTGAACTCTTGTAAAACTGGGTACTTACACAACACATCCATATCCTCAACTTCCTTACTGTTATCACTAGAAATGTGCACTACGAATAACTTACACCCTTTCCTATAGCTACGCTTTGCTTGCATAGTTGTCACCATCCTAACTAATGTATATTTCTTCTCACCTTGTAAGACTCTTGGTTCCCCATTGTCATCAACACACTAAATGGATTTATCATAACAATCCCACGTGGTTCTATGAAGATACAATGAGTCCATGCCCAACAACATATTGTATGAACCCAATAGTAATACATTCAAATGTGTTGCAGTAGCCATACCATTCAAGTCAAATGCAGAAGCTCTTACCCAATGATGAACTTGCTTCTTTGTACGTGTATCCAACTGCACTAACCAAGAATCAACATGAAATTCCTTACTCAAACCACACTTATCCACCAAGTCAGGACTAAGATAGCTATAATTAGATCCAGGGACAATCAAAATAGAAATAACTTGATCACAAAGCTTACCGTCCATTTCAATGATAGATTCGTGATATTTTCCCTGCTTGTTATCCAATGTTGCATAGATACGTGGAATACTCTAACCAACATCTCCAACAGTTTGTGCCTCCTATGCACTGTATATCTTAGGCCTACCACCCTGGTACTATGGATAGTCTTTCCTGTGATGATATCCTCCACAAGTCCAACACTACACGAGCTCCTTATTATGTTCCTAAGATCGATGTCCCTATCCTCTCTCCGATGAATTGAACCTCTTAGGTGGTGTAAAATTATCCTTGATACCCATATCCTAAGACCTTACTCTCTTTCTATCCCATTTTCCTTTGTTCTTGGCATTACCACTCTAGGCTGGCTTAGTCTCAGTTTTGTGCTTCAATTGTTCATAGTTATGCTTTAGCTTCCCAATTGCCTTCTCCAATGATCTAGGTTCATCGAACTCAATTCTATGTTTAAATGCAACTAGTAACCCACTAATAAACCTCAGAATCTTTGCCTTTTCTTTTGTGAGATAAGGAACATACCTTAGTAACTCCAAAAACCTACTAGAGTACTCATCATCCATCATAGATCCCATCTTTAGCTCATAAAATTCCTTCACCCTGTCATCAAAGTATCTTTCTGACAAATAATTATTCTTGAATAGCCGCTCAAGCTCACTCCAAGAAAAATATTCCTCATGAATACATCTGACATTCTCACATCTTCCCACCAAATGGTTGCATTACCTTTGAGACTAAATGTAGCCACTCTAGCTTTCATGTTCTCTGAATAGTCATGCAATATGAAGAATTTCATCATGCGAAGAAACCATGTCTCTGCATCCTATGGTTTCTTCATCTCTCCATCAAATGTTTGTGGCTTTTCTTTATTAAACTCGTTCGATAAATATCCCCTATCACTCCTCCTGTAAGGATGATGACGATGATGATCATGATGCCTATCTGAATCAGAACTAGAATCATATCTATGTATATGCCCTCTCCTATCTGGATTGTCCAACAATATGTCGTCTCTAATCACATCATCTTTATTTGATCTGTGACCAGAACGACTACCATATGCCCCATTAGTTATATCCTCCTTCTCATATTTGATTCGATGTGGTCTCTTTCATTGCAAATCTAACAAACTTTGAAGTATTGTTTCATTTACCTCTGCTTGTTTCTCCTGTTCTTGCATGATTCTGTCATTATCTACCTTACAACTCCTTATTTCTTCCTTTAATCTTCTCAGTGTAACTGCCAAATTAGAAGAGTTCCCAACACCATATTGCTCTTCGGATTCATAGGGAGAGTATTTTTTGCCAACCATCTTGCTAGCCATTTGATATTTCTTCCTGCAAGGTGTATCATGTCAGCTAAACTAAAGCACAATAAACTAACATACCTTAGTATAGCTGATCCAAGTCTGGGTGTGACGAAGGACCCTTCCAAGACCTTTTACTTTTGTGATGTGTTAAATTTCATTTAAAAGAAACATAAATGAATACATGTGCATGATGTAAAGAAGAGGAACATGACAATCATCAACAACATAAAAACATAAGTCGTTGATAACGAAGTTTGTCTAGGAGGGACTACGTCTCTAGGCCCCGGTGTCAAGATGGTGTAGGCCACTGCATTAAGTGTTGTCAATAATGATGATGTACACAAGAGATGATTTCGAAACCATACAAGGAAAATTCCCTCACGCAGGAGTGTCTCTATGAGATGTTCCACTACAGGAACTCTTAGTCAAAAGACTCCTATTAGTATGACACAAAATTCATGCACGATGAGCATCCCGCCAACATGGCATAAAAGGGATCTCAAAGCAACATGCATGGCGACACATGAGTATCCCATCAACATACAACAAAGGGATCTCAAAACACAACATGATGAATCATGACAACAAGTACATCACATAGGTGATTCCGCATCACATCAAGCAGGAATCATAAAAATGAGTAAGAAACAAGATCACACCTCAAACATCAATCAAGGACCTGTGCAGCACAATGCATAGAAAAAGAAGTACATGAACACACTACATATACCTCACAACCAAGGGTCATCTCAAGAAGTGGATGTCAAACTGCTGAAGTTGTTCGTGCCATCAATCTCACGGCATCAATCGCATGGAAATCGCTGCTAGCACATGAATGATGACACTTGCATTCCACTTCGAAAAGTGGTTGAAGAATAGAATGAGAAAAAGATAAATATGAACACACCATCATATTTGTAGCATCGAATAGTGAAAAATCGACTGTCCAATTTTTGAATTCTGAGAAATTGAGAATATGGGGCTCAAGGAATCTTTTAGATTCCCCTAGATTCCTCAAAGATTATGATCCATGCGTGGACTAGGAATCTGCAACTCAAATGGAAAATCTGACCTCGCCATTGCAATCCCTGTAGAAAACCATGAAAAGAAACTGTAAACTTGACTATATTCCGACATGGAGAAAAATTACCTCCATAGGAAAATTGCAAGGATCATGGTTCCGCTCCCTATTTTTTGCAGCAATCATGGTTCCACTTGCATACTGAAAAATGACCAAAAAATGTAGAACTCAGATGGAGACACAAACTATGCCATTGCATTCGTGGCATCAAGAAGTGTTGAAACCATATAAAATTTGTCAAATTCTAACAAAGTGAAATTTCACCACTCGTGTAAAATGTTGCCTCGAACTGCATGCCAAGATTCTGCCTCCTCTGTCTTGAAATTCGTGGCCACTCTTGGTTCCTCCATCTGTCCCGGTACTAATGAAATGAGCACTTATGTAAACTCCTGGGTGGATTTAACAAGAAGGTTAGTTTGGTGTGTTGGTAAAGTTACCGAGTTATAAGGAGGAGGTCGAGTGGTCAAACCCCGACCCCTCCATGTTTAACCCAAACGCATGCATTTTATTTTGGGTGCATTAACATAGGGTATTATGGTTTGGAGGCCATTTTAGATGGGGTACATGGTACTGGACTCCATGTTGTTGTGCGTTGTTTTGGGCGATACCGTTTATGGGGCCACCCACTCAGGGGTCGGCCCATGTGGGTTGGGTGGGTTTGACCCCCTCCAGTCTCTATTAAATGTTATATGGTGTGTTGAGGGATTTCAGGGTGTGGGCTGGGTCCACCGAAGGTGGCCCGCCCACCCCACACATAATATAATTTAATCTTATATGGTTGCTCTAGTGGTGAGGGAGGGTTCGGTGGGGTAATGGCCGCCGACCATAAAATTTTGGTTATGTTGGTTGGAGGTCGGCAGGGGTCATGGCCTGTCGACCCAAAATTATTAAAACATATCAAAATATAAAACATAAGTGTATGACCATGCAGCTACCAATCTAGCTAGGGTAGAGTTATCAATGCATGACCTCAACAACAACACACCATGACCTCATATATGACACGCACCATTACATCATTGTACACTTGACCACATACAAACATCAACATGTATAAGCGACACATAACCATCCACACATATTTATAAACACCTATGATCAAGCATAAATTAACAATACTTGAAATCAAACCTGCAAGAATGGTACATGCAACCATGCACACAAGAATGTAACCAATCAAGTAAGAATGCAACCAAGCATACTACAATGATACATGTAAGTGACATAAACTGATATGTAACCAATCGTACACTCACAATGATGCATTTCTCAACAAAGCATCAAGTTTCACTTGACGACATCACTACAACCATGAACAACATCATACAAATGCAATAAGCACATGGAATGCAAGGCTAAGAGACGCATATGCAACTGACACGCATGCATGACCAACACATAAGCGCATCTAGTGTGAGGGGTGAACCATACTCTGATACCACTTTGTAACACCCTCTTCATGCATCTACCCAATCAATCGGCTAGCGGGGGTAAACATGCGATGAGAGGCCACTATTATATGATTTGACCTCCTAAGTCAAGTTAATGAAGTAGAACCGACAAAAACACACCATACAGACATTAATCATCAACTACAAGACCCTCAAGAACTAATCCAATACTTTAGACAACTTACCTTGGGGTCCCACTAAAATTTTGGACAACTTAAGCCTTAATTACTCCCATGCTATAGGCATCAGGGTGACCAGAAACTTAAAGTGGCTCTCACATGCATGCCTATCAGTGACCAGAGAGAAAACCTATCGGTGTTATGCCAACGAGTCTAGGATTTGGGCCACTTTTTCAAGCCCGGAGCCTAGGTCACTGCCCAAAATTGAACTATCTGTTTAGATTATTAAAATAACATGGAAATGACAGTACTAAATAAAATACTTATTCCAAACCTTGACTGGACCCTTACTAGCCGTGACAGGCATTTCATCGAACATATTGCAATTGTCTAATCTACGTGTGTAATTAATAGTTATGAGCATAGGGGTCTCATACTTAGTTGAGAATCGTGAAGAACCATTGATTCCTCAACACATCAACTACCCTTCCATCCATTAGGTCATAGATACACACTAGATACATTGATCATTCAACTACAATTAAAAACATGATGAGAGCCACACATGGCTGCTATCATAAAACATATACATAACCAGCATAATAGGGACAAAAATATAAATGGAACCACAACCATATACACCACATATAATCCACCATAATACTCATAGAAATACCAGGAGAAATAACCTTTCATTAATATGAAAAATCAAAACTCAAGATGAGACTTCCACGTTCCATCCACCATATAATGGCTGAGCCAAATCTCTCTTAAGCCATTCACTCTCGTGTCATATTCCAAGCATGAATGTGGGATCTCATAGAACACATCAATCAAAAACCATCCAGGGCTTCCAGAGGTCATCCACCTCAACCAATCAAACAATGATTCCACCTCATAGTCAGACATCACAAAACCATCATCGAATCGGTCTCTCTCCCAGCCATTCAGTGCTCCAGAGCATTTGTTCTCACCAAGGCTCTAGGACTAGTAACTCAAACCACAGCTATCGTCGGGCTCTAGAGTGTTTGTCTAACCAAGGCTCCAGGACTAGTAACTCAACCCACCAAGGGCTCCATAGTGTTTTTCTAACCAAGGCTACAGGACTAGTAGCTTAACCTAAGTTTTAACAGGGCTCTAGAGTGTTTGTCAACCAAGGCTCTAAGAACTATTAACTCAAGCCAAGCTAAGGAAACATGAGAACCAATGAAAGTAAACCCACAATCACCATGACTATCTAAGAAATGGCAAGGCTAGGTAATCCACTATCAACCTAGGCAATCCCCTATGCCAATGACAAATCACAACCACAAAACCACATGCATGTGCCATTTATGCCAAAACTAGTGAAGGAAATATACATGCAACTTGGTATCTGCAAGAAAATCTGATGTAGTTGCTGATCCCGATGCCTTCTTGCACCTTCCTACTCTTCCTTTGCCTTCTTTCTCTAAGAATCCAAGTATGCCACACCCACAAAGAGTGCTCCAAGAAAACTCTAAGTCTCCAAGAGTATGAGAGAAAGAGAATAATGAGAGAGCCCCAAAACTGAACTGACAAAAGGTTACCAACTGATCCTGATAAGCCCTTTTATGAATGAGGCCTCTATTTTCTTCATTTTCCATTATTTTCCTTCATTTTTCTCCTTACATGAAACTTGTGACCTTTCACCTCCCTTTTCTCCTAATTTCCTTTATTTGCATAAATAGTTGTGCCAAAATTCCATTTTTCCTTTCCAAATCCTTAGTCATTGCCCTTGCCTCCAGAGAGTTTGTCCAACCAAAGCTTCCAGGAACTAGTAACTCAACCCAAGCTAAAGGAAACATGAGAACCAACTAGAAAAACAAAGAAATAAACCCACAACACCATGGCTATCCAGGAAATGGGAAGTCTAGGCAAATCCATTGTCAATCCAAGCAATCCTCCATGCCAATGATAGATCATAACCAAGAAACCACATGCATATGCCATGCATGCCAAAACTAGTGAGGAAAACATACATGCAACTCAGCACCTGCAAAAAAACCTATTGTAGTTGTTGATACCAATGTCCTCTTGCACTTTCCTACTCTTCCTTTTCCTTCTTTCTCCAAAACTCCAAGTATGCCACACTCCTCCAAGAGTGCTCCAAGAAAACTCTAAGTGTCCAAGAGTATGTGATAGAGAGAATAGAGGGAGAGATCCAAAATTGAATTGACAAAAGTTTGTGAACTGATCCTCAAAATCTTTTTTATTAATGAGGCTTCTATTCTTTTTATTTTCCATTATTTTCCTTCATTTTTCTCCTCACATGCAACCTATAACCTTTCACCTCCCTTTTCTTCTAATTTCCATTATTTTCATAAATAAATGTGCCAAAATTCCATTTTTCCTTTCCAAATCCTTTTCCATTTCCTTTGCCAATTTCCTTAGCCATTAATTAATCACTAATGATCCCCATCACTATGATTTTACCTATCATTCAACTTGGAATAAGTGTCCCATCAATCTTGGTATTAATTTTCCTTTATTAACTTTTATTACATGGAATTTTCACCATCGTTGTTATAGAGAGAGAAGTTGCTCAATAGTTGTATGTGTAGAAATATCACCTGTAGAACAAACCGATATATGCAATGTCCTAAAGCATAATACTTGTTCTACTTCTACAAAACATTAAGCGGAAGCATAATCGAAACCATGAGAAACATCAAGTAGAAACATGCATAATTGATCAAGAGAATTAATCACACATAACACAAGATATATTCAAGGGAAAGAACCAGCATAAAACCCCAACCATGTATTATCAATCAAGTGGAAATCCTCTTCAGAATACAAGAAGAATTAGCTCTCAAGCTATTCAGTTCTCAATGAACTATGAAGATATGTCTCATGAACCACCCAAGCCCTGTTTATATAGGCTTTCCCTATGGTCCTTACATAGTTTGCTTAGG